>JAODAG010162744.1:0-14432 GCA_027574785.1 Orphnurgus asper
ATATATATATATATAGTTTGCTTGATTTCCTTCAAATCGATTCCTACGGTTATTATGTATTGTTGGATTTAACTCACCAACATGTCATCGTTATAGTCGCCACTGTAATCTCTCCTAGAATTCCTCATCAAAACATGGTCACCATCGCAAGAATAGGTGGAATCTAAACACGTCATCTGCAAGTCGAGGAGGGAGTCGGTTGGTTATTCGTGTCGGATGAGAACCTAGCCATTATAGCATATGCATAGCTCTACACAAGTAAACGATAACTTAACGAATACGTAACGAAATAAAAGAAAGGATATTGATATTAAACTTTCGCAACAACCAGTGATACTTTGTTATTGTCCATAAATATCAGAGGACGTATAGCCTATAACACAAGAAATTGAGTGTGATATGTTAGACAAGTACGACAATGAATAAACCCGACAGCTGAACCTGAGCGTCCTAAACATTCGTTTCCATAAAGAATATAATTAAATCTAGATTCCCATGATCACAATGTATGATCTTACAAGTGCCATCTTGGACAGCCCAGGCATCTTCACAGAACTATCATCATCAAGTGTCTTAACAAAAGAACCTAATCATTCATTGCATTCATATAAACAATAAATAACAATTGACAATGCAGTGAACCATGCCGCAGACCCCTAGAAATCGGAAGTTTAAGAAAACATCATCAACGCAACATAGTCTATCAGCAAATCAACATGAGTATTACATCATGCGTGACACAGAATGTAACCTCGCTTTCACTCTGAGCCTGGCCTGAATTCGTGCACTATTATCTGAAGAATTTTTGAACATGTTCGTGTTTGAAGAGTGATGAAGATGAAATTTGAAGCTCATACATGCACGTACTTAGTTAATTGTCAATATTTTTTATCTCGTTCATGAACAGGCAATGCAATGCCAATTCGTCAGCTTTCTGGCTTTCTGGGTATGCTTATTGAAAACTTCTACAAAGCGATACGGACGTCCGACTTTGACCGTTCAATGGCGGAGCCATGGTGTGTCAACTTAACCTTACGTCACTATTTCGGAACTTTGCATATCTGATTGGCCTATAGTCTCATGTTCAATACAAAAGCTAGTATATTGGAATATATGTATAGCGTATCGGATAATCCAACATTGTAATTGGTCGAAACCAACTACGAAAGTCCTATCAAATAGGTTCGACGCCTGTAATCACCACTGTCACGGTTGGCATTACCAAAAACCACTCGCACATTGATACCGTCCTACGCTGTTGGGTGCTGTTACATATTCGTCATTGGTCGAAGACCAATTAAGTTTCACTGTGCGTTCAATACATAGGCGGGAGTTCATCAGTTTGTTTCGCAACTTATTCAAAGTTGTCTATATCATATCAGAGGAATATTTATCGCTATTAACGTACAGTTAGATAATAAAAACTGTTGCACGACCGTCAAAGCATTCTTATACTAGATACTTACAAAAACACCTTCATAGTTGAGTAAAACGAAATCGCATATGTTGCACCCGTCTTCACCAATTTTACGTTCAGGTCCCGTGCATCTAAGAGAGCAACAATAAGAAGAAAAAACTTCACAACTGAAGGAAGTAGAAAGCATAAATAGGAGTTGGAGAATAAGTAATAACTACTTGTATTCCTTTTCTCCATCACATTGCGAGTACCGGTATGTAAAGCTTGATGTTGTAGTTCTAGTTATACAGTATTCCACGATGTATGTTATAGATGTTACGGTGTTGATATATACATGAAATAAGAATTGATTATCAATTAAACAATGTTCAATAAATTGTAAATGTTGTTCCACAAAGCTGAGAGTGGATATGCTGCCATTTGAATTACGTAGTCGTTGTATGTTCCAAATATCGAAACATCAAAGCCAAAAAGTTTAAAGTGAGTCAAACGAAATCTCGACATTGCCATTCAAGGTCAAGGTATACAATATATGTCTTATAGCTTTTATATGTAATTCTAGTTATACGCAATTGGTATGTTATTGATGTCCGGTAAATTATGATATAAAGGCCTAAACAAAACAATAAACTATATCACTAATTCAAACATATATCATGTTTCAAGTAGTGTGCAGGTTTTCTAAGTGTAAATGCAGCTTAGGGCAATTATGTTTAGGACTAAAAAAGTTGAAACAAAATTCGAAGGTGCATGTCATTGATTTCATACATAACTTAGGAACGTAACTGTAGATCCCGTCACTAGATGAAGTTTTCTTTGTACATGCGCAATGTTCCCTCAGAAGACGAAATATTTTATTTGTTATTATTTTTTGTTGTTTCGGTTTTCTTACCCCTGAATACAATAATCCGGACAGGTTTCACACTCAATTCCATTTACGTACTCTCCTTCAGAACATGCGTGGATGCATTCTGTATTACTCTGCGATAGAAAGGAAACGACTGATTCAAGACTGTGATCCTTTCTGCGTTTCGTTTGGTGCTTTAATCACACAGAAGAACATCATAACAAAGTAACAAACTAACAAAGTTGAGTTTAATGCATTAAATTGATATTGTATAAGGGTAATATGTCCTTAAGGGTCACGACGTTGTTAAGATCGCATACATACCACAATCTCGCTATTGTGATTTGATTGAACAGTTCGAGGTACGCTACAGTGAGCGCCTTCTTAGCCATCGCTTCTCTGTTTTTTAGCTAAGATCACGTGTAGTATCTGTGGTTTTCTTTAACGAACCATCGGCTTCGACCTACACCTTGAAGATACTTATACTAGTATTCGCATGAACGTATAGGCAGTGGGAGCAGTGTGACAGATCGTTCCATCCCTGGCGTGAAAAAGAAGTCCACAGACACTTAAACATCCGGCGTAGTTTAATTGTGGTCGTATCCCAAGTAAGTGCTTCTAGGTTTTACGCTGCACTTGTCACATAATATTTTTATATTTAGTACTGTACCTGTAGAATCACACCAATTAAATACAGTTTGGCGTGTGCCAAATACATTTGATGTTGATGGCTCACAGTCATTACGAGGTATACGGTACTAGATTACTTACAGGACCTGTACATCCTCCGCTGCATTCCTGGTGACATCTACCGCAAGTCTCTGTACCTGTGTCATTATTCGGTGCTATCACGTAGTTGCTGTATCGAAGGACAACAGTGACAGAAAGGATAACGTTCCCGATCCTTGACGTACTGGGTGACCTACACCGTATTTGTAACGACAAAATAGCTAACAGGAACTTTGGGAAGTATAATATTATTGGATACAAAGTTGATTTATGGAATAAATGCCAATGGATACCGCACTGCTTTTGGAAAGATAATTTAAAAGAGACACAAACAATAGATTAGTTGTACATTACGGGAAGCTCTTTTCTGTCCAAAAACCCGCAGACATCTCATATTCTTGCGGGCTATTAAATTTTGGAGGAAGAGTCAAGCGAAAAGTATCTCCCGCAATAAAATTTTCCACACATGGACAGTTTTATAACCCTAATAATCTCCAGCGAGCCAGTACTGGCAGTTACGGTACCAGTTTGCCAGGGGAACTCACTGATCAACGCACATGAGGTCAGAACAAACCAGTACCGTACTACTGCGTTTGAAAATATAATTTCATATTTCACTTTATTTATCCGAGATAAAAAGTAAATTATGTATCGAATCATCGATTTTTTTCATAAACCCAGCAAATGTATTGAGGCTAATATAACTGCCACGACATTAACAGGGTCGTATCTCAACACCCAAGAGTTATTATTGAAATACTATTCCCTACTATTGCTACGTGCGAGCGTCGATAACCTCCAAATAAACTTACCTAGCTTACTAAGTAAGAATTATACAGCGCACGATTTTGTACGCGGGTTTTTTATATCCCTCAACACGTCTAAGAAATTATATATATTCAAGCGGTCTTTACAGCATCTTCCAACCGAGCAGTTAATTACGGCTTACCAAGTTAATATTTAACTTCCTTTTTGAAGAGACTGGGCTACATATTCGGCTGCTGCCTCGATTGGCTCACCTCTTTGGATCACACGGCGGTGTGCCGTCTTCTGACGTTACATTTCTGCTTCTGAAACATTGCCTAGTTGTTGGTCCCCAACAGCCGATCTTACACTCCACGTCGCAAACTGCGCTACCTTTTGACATGAAAATAAAAACATGACATGGCATGGAAATAAGAAGTATATACTGATATTTTGTTTTCGTTTTCCATTAATAATCTATGGTTAATACAACGCGTGTTGACAAGTTATCAATATTTTCGGCAAGTTTCAGTTTATTTCATTTTTCATGTATGTTCTAACGTTATATTTAACAAAACAGTGGGTTACCTCATTCACTCCATTTTCTTTTTATTAGCCCATTATGCCAATAAAATATCAGCCATGGAAACAGAATTGAATTAAATATTGCTATTTGAGCGGTTTCCCAAGAGTTTATTCCGATATAGGATGGGACGAAATTCGTGATAAGAACAAGACGTTTTGGGCGTCAACCCAGAGCCAAACGTTAACTAAGTGGGGTTCATCCACGGTAGTATAGTTATATGAACGATCCTGTAACCCGCTATTGCGCCGGATACTCATAGATCATAACCCTAATTACAGTAATAGTTTGAATCATGTAACATCGGTGTGCTGGTTAAGTTAACAACATACGGTACTGCTACTGTTTGGCTTAGTTCCACCTAAGACAAATGACATCGGCTTTTACTGTTGAGTTTCTTGGCGCGGTACATAATTTTTGTTTAATTTGTTTTTATGTTTATAAATAATTTGCTACATTTGGAATCGTTTCAAGAGCGGCTGAAAACACGTGCATTGATGGACATGAAGATAATCCGCCAAGCGCAGCATTTAATTTACCGCATTGTGTTTTGACGGATTCTTCCACTACTTCTTGCTTCTGTGGGTCTTGGATCAGTTCTTCGAACATTTTTCGTGTATGGTAGCAAGTATCGACCTCGAATATGTCACCAGTCACAGACAGTAATGAACTGAAGTCTGCAATATGAAGGATAGGCATGTTGAGGACAAACGCATACTGCCTCCCCTTCAGTAAGCTGTCGAATGACACAATAAAACGAAAACAAGGTGTTAAACACTTTTAAATTTACAGTTATTGGCTAGTCGACTACGTTTGTTGTAAATGTCAAATAAAGCACCAATTCCAGCAATATAGAAGAGAAGAGAAATCACTTAATCGAGTCCTCGCTTACCAGTATTAAACTAACAGTGACACATTGACGAGGACACAACGGCACCTCTCCTACTCATGAATCATAAATAAGATAATCGCAAAACTAGAGATTGTGTTAGCATTGTTAACATACTGTGTTAATTAACATAGAAACAGGGTCACTTATCTATGAAACTATGGTGGCAAAACTTACCATTACTTCTTCAAGTTATCACTACGAAGTACAATAGGAACCAACACTTAATGTACATGATTGTACGCGCAGTGCATGAAAATTGCATAAACGAATGGAATCAGGGCTGCCAATCGAAATAATCACAACTTACCAATAGGAACCAACCCTTTCTACTTCAGGCCATATTAAGCAACCACGTGCATACAAATGTTTTCATTTGCCAAAAAATGTACTAAATGCAATGGCTGATTGAAGTTGTAAATCCTACAAATTATTAGATCATGATCCGACAAAGTGTTACGATGATATGACTATTCTTTTCAACTAACTCTGAGGTAAGAATTTGCGTTAGATGTCTTTTAACGTTTGTTCATGTACGGGGCCTGATAGCCACCTTTGTTTCGGTGGCCTCAATGTAACATTTCTCGCGCTCTACAGAGCGCGACCAACTTCTTCCTCTCTCCTTGTAAGTTGCTCGTGCGATGGAAATGTCACGAGGTCGGAGAATCCTAAAATTTGCCAGTTTTCAGTTAAGTATTATTGACAGACCCAGTAACAAACTTCTTGTTTCAGTTTATGATCATCTCGTACCGTAACGCTTCTCGGCATTCTCAGTAGTGTTAAGGATGGCCCGCACTGGTTAATGGTGAGGTTATGTCCTCCAACAGTCACATGCTACACATTACGTGGCACTACACTCGCCCATTTATCTCTTGGACTTAGCAGTCCGATCGAAATAGGAAATAGGAAGATGGTCAGTTGGTATTTGATGCCGTGGCATAGACCTATGCTGCCGTGGTTTCGCTTAGATCCCAAATTCTTCCTTGGGAAGGTGTTCTTGAAAACCACGATCATAAAAAACCCCACAGTACTGTCAGGGGCAATGGCAACTGGATTCCCACGGAGGCATAACCTTGCCTAGGCTCCGTCCACGTAGTCAAGTGACGTCACTTGTGTATTCCTACCAAAATTCCAATGTAACATTTATTGGTTATATAACTGGGCATGTATGTATTAGTGATAAACGATTCATACTATTATCCTTCCTCGAGTTTTCACGACCATACATCCCATTTCGTTGGAAATCTGTTTGTTGTTAATTACTCAGTCGACATTGGCCACCCCTACCACCCCAACTGAAAAAGCCACTGGACCGCCACACTGTGTAAAAGGCATTATCACCAAACACTCCGTGTCAATATGCTCCAACAAAGTTATAAGCAGGAAGTAAATATATCAGTCGTATCATTAATTATGAACTTACCTGACCATATTTTGATACCAATCGAGTTTGACTATAATTCATATGTAATCGCATCAACTTACTATTTCTCTTCACCTTTGATTTGCTTCAAATTTTCAAAAAATGTGAAATTGGCTAAGCTTGGTAGCGGTGTGGATGATGTAAATACCAGGTAACCGGTAACTTCTTTGACCGACCGAAAATTTTCCAGATCAGAGATGGAGACGCCGAGTGTCTCGTTAATGTAGACATCACTGAGAAGAGGTAAACAAGATGAAATTAAGGATATGAATGCACCCAGTAATATCTGTGGAGTGACAGCCACCAACCGAATCCTGTATATGTGGCATATTTCCCTGGGTCTTTCACATGCTTTTGACACTCTCCATTCTGGTATCGAAACTTGAGCGCTCTGTGGCATTCGTGGTCCTGCTCAGAATTCGCTAAACGATATCTTTCTGACATACTTAGGTATGCTGTTAAAAAAAATTGTTGGAGTTGCTGGCAATGGGCGATTCTTAGTCCATTGTAAGTAATTATGCATATGAATGACGTTCACATAGCCAACAGTAAAGCTTTTCATAATCCTGTATTCCTCTGATCTATACTCACTTTTAGAAACCAAATGGCGCCGGCAATTATGGAAACTTTTAATGCGGATCCGGAGCTTTTGTGTGGGGACAATTCATCTTCAGAGGTGGATACACTGTCTCATGGGAGAGATGTATAATGGGAGAGAATCCCTTCCCCTGTGAGAAATATCTGTGTAATTATTGGTGCTTTGATTCAAACTGGGGCTATTATACCTTCTTATAAGGTACAAAACGATACCTCCTGTTTTCGTCTGGGCGAGGCGACTTGCTCCTGTCTCCCTCCTGTGCCTATTCCATCTATGTCGGATTCTGAATCCTTCACTGACAAAGTGGTGCCATATTTAACACATGATATAAATGGAGTTTTATTTCCTGTAGCTGCGACAGCATATGACACTTTGTTTAGCCAATTTTGAGAGAATTCTATGGAGTATTCTACGTACTTTACAATCGTGTAGTGCCACGTAATGCGTAGAACATGGCTCTGTTGGAAGACATTGCCCCACCACTACATATACTACACATGATTTAGACAAAGGCCTTGAATTTCCTTTTCTTTACAGACGCATTTTCAGTCAAAGGATATGATGTTTTATTAAGTGATGACGTTATTGTTTATTTTTCTATTTATTGTTCATCACTGTATATACTTGTATGTTTTGGATTCACACTTACAAACAACACTAAGCACATCATGGAATTTCTCAGTCTATTATAACCTTTGCAAATGTTTGTGTTTACCAAGTACCGTCTATGAGCGTATAATCCAATTAAATGACCGAATAATATGAATATCCATGAAATACGTGTGTCTATTTTCCGGACGGTACGAACCAAAAAGTCTTAACCAGTGAGGTCGTCGTTATCACCACAGGTACTAGTAGGCCTACACACGATCCCCTGATCAAGAACTAAATAATACTTATGAGGTAGCTACTCGTGAAACGGTACTTGTACTAGACCATTTCCAAATGACTAAATTTCCAAGATGGAGGATATCACTCCAGAGTATAATGCATTCAAACCGTTGTCACGGAGACAGGCGGGTTAATACAATATTTGTTCAGATGAGGTAGTAAGAGGCGATATGATAAACGGCAAAAACAACGACGAATGTGTGCTTGGAGTTCGATTTAACCAGGCGGCATGCCCTTGAATGTAATCAACTGTAATCAATTGATGCATCCTGGAAAATAAACGATATGCCATATCCCGTTGGTACTATACCGTAGTTGAAAGTATACTCGCTTGTTGAAAATACATACAATGCATGGTATTGTTATTCACATAAGCTCTGGTGGGAATACTCAATTAGAAGCAGCGATTTAAGATGTTGTAGACTCTTTGAGTCATTATTTTAGATGAATCTTCGCCTGCTATCGCTAAATGGGTTTTTTTAGATTTGAATGATGACTCTCAGAAGAAATTGAGAGCAACCAGAAACCTAAAAAGAGTTTCGATATAATTCCGAGAGCTCTAGCGGAGGCTGAGAAAATTTTGAAATCATGTTTTGAATGCTAAATTATATGGTGTTAATTATGTGTGTTATAGTATTGTTAGTCATTATAACGGGTAGAGATTGTAATATTCTGTCATTCTGAAGTATCGTTGACCTAATATCCGACTTAAATATGGTGTCATGTGTTTTCTCAAGGTGTCTTTTGTAGTACTGAAAATATACTACAGGTCTCACGGAAAACCAAAGTACGTTTAGTGCACTTCTCTGAAAAAGAATTGGACGCCCCCCGTAGCCTAACGTGATCCATCTATATGTAGTAACTGAACTACTCATATCAAAATAAAATTATCTACACAACTTAACTTCTGTTTGATCGAAATATGGTGTATCCGAAACTGACAATGCTTTTCATTCCACAAACATTTAGATGATTAGGATACATGTGTGGTGGTTCGTTAACTGCTCCCATTGGTATTATAATGTAACACAATTATTTCGGAAGCATTCAATTCTGTACTACAGAGCATTCACGTGCGTTTAGTTGTATGGATACAGACACATTGTACTGCCATTACGAACACTGACTACGGTATCGTTATACGAAGCTCTGCTCGAATTAGGCTGCCAGCGGTATTTATATTAAGCAAATCATATGTTTACCCACATAGCCTATGTATAACTACATTTTTAGTCTTCTTACTTCATCGCTTATTTACTATCGAGGGATTCTGCAGCTCTTCTACTGAGTATCGAATCATAGGCTATATATTGCTAGTTAACTTTTCCTATTATAGGCGCAGGCTATATATTTTCTGTGGCCATTGATCGAGTTAGCGTGTCATGCCCGCTTGTATTATCGGTAGTTAATATTAGTAAACTTATCCTAACGACCGCATACTTTACCGTAGTTCCATGTAATTGTAATAGTTTGAAATCGTCCAGCAGAGGTAACATTACTCTCTGTCGCCATGTTGCATTCTTCGATTTATGAGTCTCGGCGCGTGTTGTTAAGGTCGCGGCCATACTATGCATTAGCGTGGCAAGTTAGTTATAGGAACTGCTTCACCCAAAATTACCACGAGCTAGGCTTTAATTGGTAGGCCTCATTTGAGGACATTTGGAGCCTAGCAGAATTTGAAGATTACAACGAACACGTTATAAAGAGGGGAATTTCATGAGGGAAGGAATAGGAGACTGGGTCAGAGTATTTGAAACCCAAGCTCAGGCTCCGCTTGTGACCTCAGCTGTTTGTGTGTTATTTGACAAATGTCATTGCCTGCACAGACTCTCCTATGCATGGATAACATTTTAATTTTGTTAAGATCTCAATCCACCAATGATACTATTCCGTTTAAGAAGAGGAGATTGAGGCGCTATAAAGTTTACGGCGCACATTCAAGCTTTATGTAGCTATAACCAGCGTTGTTAATTACAAGTATATGCATGATTTCTCCTGAACTGCCTTAAAACAAATCTACATCTAAATGTTCGCAGTGTGATCAGGCGAATATGAAAATAAGCGATCATTCAAAATGTTTTACATACGGTATGTGATTTACGTTGAAGATCAAGTTTTTTTCTCCTCCTTACGCAATCCCGAAATAAAAGTGTTCACTTTCGCCGTTTTGTTTAGTTATATATCCCACGATCTCTCACCTTCACGTATTACTCGGCCCACTAGATGTGATTGTGTCTTTCACATATGAAAACCTACTTCGTTAAATATGTATTTCATCTCAGGCACAAGTGCTCTGAAACCCACTCCCAAGGAAATATAATATGTTTGAAACTGTGTTCCACACCTAAATGTTGAGGGAAATAATGGTAGTCTTGGAGGCGAAAAGTAGATTCCTATAGGAAAGTTTACTTATCATAATTAGACAGCTTGAGGCTGGCCAGTAGATATATAACTTTGTTAATAATTACAAGATTTATCTTACATTTTGGACATTTTCTTCATATTTCAACTGCAGGACAATTCGATCAGGTAATGAATCGGCCTTCTGGTCATACAATATGAATTCAAGTCAAGTATCATCTCAACTACTAGACCTACAGCTGCTGACAGCTAAAACATGATCACACAAGATTAGATCAACCAGCATGACCGTCAACTAGTTTTGAAGTATCCTAGACGTATTAAACATGTTATTCTGTGTTAAATTATAGCTAGCTAGTTTATAGTTATAGTCTATACTCAAGAAATAATTCAACATACTGAATGAGTAAGAACATGTAGAGAACTACCGTCATGTACGTCTCCACAAAATCTAGAAATGTTCTAAGGTAGTTATGATTATCCAAACGAAATGAAAGTTATTAAATATATGACATTGCAACCGATGACGCTGAAACTGGAGAAATATTTAATACTGTTTAAGATAATTGTTACCTGGAAGAAACTTGGTTCTAGAAACCGGTCCCTCAACTGGCGATGTGCTGGGGTGGGGCGTGTGTGAGGTGGACACGTGGACACTTTCTTGGAATGAATATTTTAAGATGATTATATAAAACTTTTGTATTATTAGTGTAATTTTTGAGTATTTGCATATGTCCATTTTGTATTGATACTATATTCATCCGGATGAAACATTACGGATCTTGTTATAGTACTTGGTTATGTTATTATACTGTTGCTGTATCTCTTCATGCTAAGATCTTCGTTGATACCTCTCTGGTGGCATAGATTCATTGATACCTCAATTGAAACTATTACGGGGATTTAAACATATTAACTGTTGGCACTATCAGACATTATGTAATGGACAGTAAACTGGCCTACTAAAGTGCTACTAATTCATTTGTGTCATAAATTACCTTTGATATGTTTCTTCTGTGATAAGAATATTTCCTGCAATGTGAGTGCAATCGACGAGACGAGTGTCTGCAAAGTGTCGTTTTAATAAAACTTCATTAAACTCGAGGCCGGTACAGTCTGCACAAAAGAAGAAAGGTGAAATTTCAATTTTAGCCTATATTCAGATTTTCAACAATTTAAAACATGCCATCAAGCGTTACTAATAGTGAAACTAACGTTACTAGTAATGAAACTAACGTTACTAGAAGTAAAACTAATGTTACTAGTAGTGAAACTAACGTTACTAGTGATGAAACTGTCGTTACTAGTGATGAAACTAACGTTACCACTAGTAGTGAAATTAACGTTACTACTAGTAACGTTAACGTTACCAGTAGTAATGAAACTAACGTTACTAGTAGTGAAATTAGCGTTACTGGTAGTGAAACTAACGTTACTAGTAGTGAAAGTAACGTTACCAGTAGAAGTGAAACTAACGTTACTAGTAGTGAACCTAACTTTACTATAGTAGTGAAACTTCAGTGTTCGCTTGCGGTACCCGGCGGGAACAGATCGCAGCAAAGCAATTTCACATGTACAGTATGCTAATTACACAACACTTGTCCAGGTTGAATCCAGTACGTCACAACGTCATTGAAATATTTGGCAACCGAAAAAAATTCTCCCTATGTGGTTATCGATTAATTCTGGGCAGCTGTTGTACGACATTATTGTTCACTTTTGTATATAACTATATAGAATCAATTTTATTTTTACGGGAATTACTTTACCCCATTTAAGTATTTGGTGAGTGACTTCAATTTATGTAAGTCGTGGATGAACGGTCAAACCTCAACTCTCAACCAATAGATTGCTTATAAGTTCACTACACGTCTACTGTGGCACCACTAGCTGCAGTGATATGTGCTTATCTGGCCATACTTGATAGTAAAACAAAAAAATGTTTGGTATTCTACAATACTTTGCCTAACAATGCACTATGCATAATCTAATCTCAATTTCAATTATCTAGAAGATTGAACCAGTACCGGTATATAAGTAATCTTAGAGAATGTTGTCAGTATTACAAAAACTAAAGTTGTTATTTACAAGACTTATTAACTTGTGCTGGGTTAAACGCTTCGCAATACTATTATACATTATTACATGCGAGTTGACTACACATTATGTGGCACTGCACTGGCCCAATGATCTCATGTCTACAGTCCGATAAAAGGATTGGGGCGCACGGGACGTAATGGTGCGGAGCCAACGTTTTCCCGTTTTGGTTTAATACCCTGTCCCTTTCTGGGGGGTGAGGTGGTTTTCTTCAAAAACAGGTTGTCATAGTGAAGCTAAATCTAGCAATATACGTTCCCAACTAACAAATAGAAGGCAATTCTCTTCGTATGAAAGTGAAAGTTACTTTTTAATAACTGGAAATAATGTCGCAACACTGCAACAAGAGGATCTTTCATAAAACTACGTATTGATCCTAAATATTCGTTAGCGGTTTTCTTTAGCCAGAGCCCAGGAATCTGCCTTGTTTCCTGGGTTCATTATCGCATAATCGGTAACGATCTGCCCCCCAAGCGGAAATATTTAGAGCTGAGGAGTTTGTAATTTCCATGATTCATAGCCAGACTGAGCTAGCCATGAAAGTGTTATAAGGTGTCATAAATGAATCGTTCAAAACTTTAAATATTCTAAAAAAAAGATTCCACTAGATAACAAATTAGATGAAATGCTTTCAATCACTTAATGTATCTATCAGGAACAGATGAGCTGCTCTCTCACAACGCCAAACGTTGATAGCGCGCGAAGAGGTCGTATAGTATCACTATTAATTACAGCAGAGCAGTGTGCGCTATGATAATCACGATAACCACGGCCTATTCCCAGACGTTATAATACCGGTTTGAATCAATTACATATAACAGATTACAGATAAACTAATGTCTAAATAACATCAATAAAATAATGCAGGTTCTGTTGTCTGCATCTGCATTGGTGAAAAATAGAAACTGCATGACGCTGTAACATTGAGCCCATTTCACGGTATGTATATCCTATATGTTAGTAGGCTAAATAGCACTCATAATTACTCTGCGGTTCTTAACCTGGGAGTCGTGACTCTTTGGGTGTGCCGGGGGGAGGTTATGAATGGGTTGGTAGGGTAGCTAAAACTAGTTTACCAATACAATGTTCGCCAGCTTCAATTCCGTTTTTTATTCACTATTTCTGCTATTGCGTCCAGATCTGGTAGCTCGCCTCACATACAAACCAATTGGAACGAGTAATTTTGAACGTGGATATTCTGTCTCGTGAAGCTTTGCCAAACTTGGTTCGTATTTCATATTTTCAGACATAATTACACCCTACATTAGTAGGGGATAGGCGTAGGGCTATTTTGGCCAATTTAGACTAGAACAAATTTCACTACATATTTTGTAGTCTGCTTGTGAGTGACGCTGACATGAGGTGCTGCCTGCAGGTCGAGCATTCGTCCTCGTTTCGTGGGTCCACGGTACAAACCCAGAATGTCTGAGGCCGGGTCGTGGGGCAAAAAAGCATACAACAAAAAACAGATAATGTCACACTGCAGAACGGCGTACTGGCGGCAAACATTTAACTACAACTTCCAGGTTTGCTACTACGATCAGGATTACAAATCCCTATTGGGTCACAACAACATTTAACGGCAGGAGTAACAGTATAGTAAATGTATAGGCCTATATATACTTAAATATATGTATAGCCTACATATAGTATATATAGCCTATAGCCTATATATAGCCTAAATATATATATATAGGCCTATATATATAATATATATATATAATACTGTATAGTGTAAGTGTAGTAAATGCATAGGTAAGTTCAATAAATACACTTTCGATATCATTGTTATAAATGTAAAGATCAGAACGACTGTGAAAGTTACTTTCCAGTTGGCCAAAAACCTCGGAAAC
>JAODAG010162855.1:0-14431 GCA_027574785.1 Orphnurgus asper
GTATGTATGTATATATATATATATGTATGTATGTATGTATGTATGTGTATATATATATATATATATATATATATATATATATATGTATGTATGTACGTATGTATGTATATATGTATGTATGTGTGTATGTATGTATGTATGTATAATACATTTCGACTGTAGGGCATACTATTATTTGCAAATTAAGGGCGCCCTGCAATAATATGAGACAGGAGTACAGAAAGAACAGTAAAATATAGTTCTAACAGAAAAATCCAACAACTGTATACCTCGAAATTCTGTATACCTCCACGCAACGGCGCCAGAGCGATTTGACAGTTAATAAGGTCATTTGGCACATTACAAGGGGGGGGGGGGGAAATCACCCCGTTTTCAAAGTTGGGACCATGTCCCCCTCCAACCCGCCCCCCTTCTTCCCAACATCGGGATGTGATCCCCTCCCAGCTCACTACCACTCACCGTAAGTGTCCTGCAACTTGGTGAATAATGTTTTAATAATCATGACACGCACGTATGTTATAGCGAGATACCATTCTCTAGGAATCAGTCTGACACGGTAAGCAGCAATTATTTGAATTTATTCTGTAATATTTACAGGAAGATATCACAGGGAAGGAAGGTGGTGGGCTAGGGGCCACACACCCCTCCTATGTCACCGTTTTCTCCCACCAAAGCTTGATGGAAAGAATAAAAATAGAGCGAAGTATATGATGATCATTGAGAGTCCGAGCTATATTTTCACGAATATTTATATCAGCGCGCGTTATTCAGCTACATTATACACAATTTACTACAATGTCAACCAAATTTAATAGATTGCAATTTTTTGTTTGTTATTTATACAATATTTTCAGTTCCTTCCATTTTCTCTCCGGGAAAAAACAAAAATGCGGCAGAAATTATGAACATGTTTCGCCGCTGGAATAATAATAGCGCCTGCCGACGTGGAAGTGAGTTTTGGAATCTCTCCGATCCATACCTGGTAACACATTTTTGTCGGACGTCGAACGTTCCAAGAGAACGCAGACTCGGCAAATCATCCGTTACATCCGATCACGCGTCCGTCATAAACTTACTCATTTCTTACTCCGATACACGGGTTAGTTATGCGCAAAGGTAAGTTTAGAAAGCGTAGCCTGAAGTGTGAAAGCGTTATTATTGGCCACCGCACTTCTTTATGTCTTTTTAACGTTAAATAAGAAATAGTTCCCCCTCGCGTTACCGTACGCGCGCAATACATAGACAATTTACTTTTCGAGCGCTTCCCTGTGCAGTACGGTACGGTAAGTCGTTTTCTATTTCGAAAGACTGTAAGGGGAAAAATATTTCGTGCGCTTCCCCGCGCAGTAGGCGGTTTTCCATTTAAAAAGGCGGTAAATGACAATTACCTTTCATGCGCTTCGCCGCGCAGTAGTCGCTTTCTATTCTCTAAAAGGTAGTAAAGAATTAATTTTCTGATACTGCGTTTGTGGAGACATCTTTTGCTAATTAAGCCGGTTGTACATCCGCTTATGGGCGTTACAAGTAAAACCACTGTAGTTCCTTTTATTCTTCAATAAGAATCGAAATCGAAACAGAGAATCTTCCCTGTTTTCTGTGGTATGTTTTTGTTGTTAAAAAAGGCGACTAATATGATTCCATGATCCAATTCTAACCAGCTATATTGCATTCGGAAAACGCCTTTCTGCTACATATTTTAATACGAAACGCATAAATTTAAAGAAAATCACGAAGAAACCGTAAATAAACAGTAAATAAATATAAAAAAAAACCCATTCGGCGCACCTCGCACGCAGTAGTGAGTGGGTGTTCTTCTTCATAGTCATTATGTTTGATTGAATGTAGGCCTAAGCTCTTCGTATTATATTCTCCCTAACCTATGATCCCTACACTCCTCCCACCGGTACACATACAATTTATGTAATGAAAAGCCAAAAGCGTATCAAAATATCTTCCAGCGGGATAACCATAGATTATGAAGTTTTCCACCTCCCCCCCCAAAAAAAATTAATTAATAGCGATCGTTGTACCTGGTTTAATTATGCATGTATGATTAATTATGGAGCGAGGGAAGAAGACCTGACTATTAATTGATTTTAGTCATCTGTATAATGTGCTGAATAAAAGCTATATAACATTCTTTCAAAAAATCATAATCAATAAACAACGCATCGCTTCTTGGTGTGAATATCAATCATATCAAATTTTGCGAAATGTTCCCTTCATCCCTGGGGGGGGGGGCACCCATCCAACCACTGGCCACGCCTATTGATTTCATAAAAATTTAAACTTTTCATTGGCTAATCACCCAAGTACGTCATTGAGGTCTATTCTTCCTAGATGGGGGAGACAGAACCATAAACTCCACCTACTATTATGTTAATAAGCATGATAACCCCTCCCCCTCCCCCGCCAATCAATATTATAATAATACTCGTCAACTCGTTTGTAAGCGACAAACACACGCAAAACCCCATGTCATGTAAAAACGAACACGGCGCCCGTGTAGCCGCAATACGCATGCGCCGTTATTGGAATTTTTTTTTTAACTAAGTTATTAGGAATCGTTCTCTATTTTTTCCTCGTTTCCCTCCTATGTCACCGTTTTCTCCCACCAAAGCTTGATGGAAAGAATAAAAATAGAGCGAAGTATATGATGATCATTGAGAGTCCGAGCTATATTTTCACGAATATTTATATCAGCGCGCGTTATTCAGCTACATTATACACAATTTACTACAATGTCAACCAAATTTAATAGATTGCAATTTTTTGTTTGTTATTTATACAATATTTTCAGTTCCTTCCATTTTCTCTCCGGGAAAAAACAAAAATGCGGCAGAAATTATGAACATGTTTCGCCGCTGGAATAATAATAGCGCCTGCCGACGTGGAAGTGAGTTTTGGAATCTCTCCGATCCATACCTGGTAACACATTTTTGTCGGACGTCGAACGTTCCAAGAGAACGCAGACTCGGCAAATCATCCGTTACATCCGATCACGCGTCCGTCATAAACTTACTCATTTCTTACTCCGATACACGGGTTAGTTATGCGCAAAGGTAAGTTTAGAAAGCGTAGCCTGAAGTGTGAAAGCGTTATTATTGGCCACCGCACTTCTTTATGTCTTTTTAACGTTAAATAAGAAATAGTTCCCCCTCGCGTTACCGTACGCGCGCAATACATAGACAATTTACTTTTCGAGCGCTTCCCTGTGCAGTACGGTACGGTAAGTCGTTTTCTATTTCGAAAGACTGTAAGGGGAAAAATATTTCGTGCGCTTCCCCGCGCAGTAGGCGGTTTTCCATTTAAAAAGGCGGTAAATGACAATTACCTTTCATGCGCTTCGCCGCGCAGTAGTCGCTTTCTATTCTCTAAAAGGTAGTAAAGAATTAATTTTCTGATACTGCGTTTGTGGAGACATCTTTTGCTAATTAAGCCGGTTGTACATCCGCTTATGGGCGTTACAAGTAAAACCACTGTAGTTCCTTTTATTCTTCAATAAGAATCGAAATCGAAACAGAGAATCTTCCCTGTTTTCTGTGGTATGTTTTTGTTGTTAAAAAAGGCGACTAATATGATTCCATGATCCAATTCTAACCAGCTATATTGCATTCGGAAAACGCCTTTCTGCTACATATTTTAATACGAAACGCATAAATTTAAAGAAAATCACGAAGAAACCGTAAATAAACAGTAAATAAATATAAAAAAAAACCCATTCGGCGCACCTCGCACGCAGTAGTGAGTGGGTGTTCTTCTTCATAGTCATTATGTTTGATTGAATGTAGGCCTAAGCTCTTCGTATTATATTCTCCCTAACCTATGATCCCTACACTCCTCCCACCGGTACACATACAATTTATGTAATGAAAAGCCAAAAGCGTATCAAAATATCTTCCAGCGGGATAACCATAGATTATGAAGTTTTCCACCTCCCCCCCCAAAAAAAATTAATTAATAGCGATCGTTGTACCTGGTTTAATTATGCATGTATGATTAATTATGGAGCGAGGGAAGAAGACCTGACTATTAATTGATTTTAGTCATCTGTATAATGTGCTGAATAAAAGCTATATAACATTCTTTCAAAAAATCATAATCAATAAACAACGCATCGCTTCTTGGTGTGAATATCAATCATATCAAATTTTGCGAAATGTTCCCTTCATCCCTGGGGGGGGGGGCACCCATCCAACCACTGGCCACGCCTATTGATTTCATAAAAATTTAAACTTTTCATTGGCTAATCACCCAAGTACGTCATTGAGGTCTATTCTTCCTAGATGGGGGAGACAGAACCATAAACTCCACCTACTATTATGTTAATAAGCATGATAACCCCTCCCCCTCCCCCGCCAATCAATATTATAATAATACTCGTCAACTCGTTTGTAAGCGACAAACACACGCAAAACCCCATGTCATGTAAAAACGAACACGGCGCCCGTGTAGCCGCAATACGCATGCGCCGTTATTGGAATTTTTTTTTTAACTAAGTTATTAGGAATCGTTCTCTATTTTTTCCTCGTTTCTCCCGTTGGATTTACTGTGAAAACTTTTTAAGGGAAAAAGGAAGGTTTTTGACGCCTGGAAATCCGCATTGTTAACCTACTACTACCAGTTTTTTTCCTTTGAAATTAACGTGTGTCAGAATCTTTTCCTGGAGGGGACTCTTTTGCTCTGAAGGTATAAGAGGATTTTTATTTAATAAAGAATGTTCGAACGGAATTGTCTTCGGCTAGCAACTGTTGTGACAGACGCAGCCTTTAACGCAGTAAAAGTGTAAGTTATTACAGGGCCAACAGTGGCAGACGGTCATTTTATTATACCGGACTACTATAGTAATTACTATTGACAAATTGTAACGCTAGGTTATAGGCCATTTACTGTGCCGTATATACGAAGTAACGGGTGCAGACTACACAGTACAGTGGCAAACGAAACCATTGTGTGATCTAAAATGCAAATATTAATTATTATTATTAATATTTACTATTATTAATATCGTGAAGTCGGTGTCGGTAAAAGGGGAAACAAAATGGACACCATGGTGGAGCGGTGTCCCTTTGAAAGGACGACGGGGAGGAGGAGGATTTTCCCGAGGACGAGGATGGCGAAGGTGACGGATTCCCTTTTCGTATTATTATTACTCAACGTGACTTGCTCGTTTGATGGAAGCGACGCCCAGCTCCCCTCGGTCTCGGCTTATTCGTTTGATGTCGACGAAGGGAGGCCGCCAGGGACGCTGGTGGGCACGATTTCTGCCGCGACGGGATCGTCGTATAGATTCTTTGACGAACAGCCGCTGTTCAGCCTTCACAATACCTCTGGGGAAATTAGAACTAAAGTCGAAATTGATAGGGAACGGTTAGAGATGGACGAATTTGATATACCCGTGCTCGAGGTGAGAGAAAGGCGGGGGAATGTCCCGATTGAAATCAAAATCATCGTCAACGACATCAACGATAACCCTCCCTCTTTTCAAGAGACGGAAACTGACGAGGTTTTGTCCGAAAGTGCCCACGTTGGTGCCATAATTTTGTTACCGTCGGTCACAGATTCAGACCTCGGCCTGAACGGAGCGATCGTCGATCCGGTTATTATATCCGGTAACGAAAATTCGACTTTTTCTTTGGAGATAATCGGCTTGAGGTCGTTGACTATACTGAAGTTGACCCTTTCGCGGAAATTAGACAGGGAAATGACCGACTTTTATCAACTCAGGATCGTTGCTATGGACAATGGCTCCCCTCCTCTCAGTAGCAACCTCGTTGTGAACGTGAGCGTCGTGGATGCGAACGACAATGCCCCTATTTTTGAGCTGTCCGAGTACAGGATAAGTTTGAACGAAAGCACAGCAGTCGGTAGTCAGGTTCTGCAGGTCACGGCGACGGATAACGATATCGACAGAAACAGCGACATTGTTTACTACCTGCCGCAAGCGAACTCTCACTTTGAAGTGGATCGGAACAGCGGTTACCTGACTCTCACAAACCAGCTTGTCTATGAATCGGCTAGCTATCACTCCTTTAGGGTTGAGGCCAGGGACCGAGGGCAGCCACCGCTACAGGGTAGAACAGACATTTTCATCGACGTCATAGACATTAACAACCACGACCCAGAAATCAATGTCCAATTTTTGGACCCCTCTGATTCGTACGCAACAGTAGTGGAGGGAGCGCAGGTTGGTTCTGTTGTCGCAATAGTGACCATCATGGATGCCGACCAGGGAGACAACGGGGCTGCCACCGTACGCGTCAACGGTGGTAACGAACTGGGTCACTTTCAACTTTCCCCCATCCCAGCTCCGGGAATATTCAGCATCTCGGTTGCTGGAATGGTCGACAGGGAAGTTGTCCCAGAATACAATCTGACTCTTTATGCAGAAGACCAGGGCATCCCGCAACGTAGGAGCACGAAAGCAGTCCGCATTGTTGTTCTCGATGCAAATGACCATTCGCCGGAGTTTGATAGTTCTTTGTATTCTGCTCGCCTTGCAGAGGACATCCCCATTGGAAGTTACGTGACGAGCGTGTCCGCATCCGACGTGGACACTGGTGCCAACGCACTGATATCGTATTCCATATCGGCTGGAAATACTCTCAAATGGTTTGAAGTCGATGCCACGACCGGCCTGGTTACTACTTCAGCCGACCTGGACAGGGAGACCACCTCACTGATAACGTTGACCATTACGGCCAGCGATCAGGGCCGTCAGCCGCTCGCTAGCACTGTAGAACTCGTCGTAACGATTACAGATGTTAACGACGTCGTCCCAGAGTTTGCCAACCAGCACTATCGAGTAACCGTCCCGGAGAACGCTGCAGACGGACAGGAAGTCGCCACGGTTCTAGCGATCGATGAAGACGAAGGGAATGGTGGGGTTGTTGAATATTCATTTGCTGATGATTCCTCAGAAGCTCTCTCAGTGTTCGCTATAAATGCCCAATCGGGCGTCATTACGACACTGGTATCCATCGACCGGGAGGAACTTCCTAGGGTGACTCTGTCGGTCAAAGCGAAGGACCTCGGACCCAACTCCCTCTTCTCCGTTGCGATTGTCGAGGTTGAAATCTCCGATGTGAATGATAATACTCCCATCTTCTACCCGACAAACTACTTTGCCTCCGTGGCTGAAAATGAAGCGATCGGCACTCTCGTCGAGACCGTGAGAGCAACGGACGACGACATCAATAACAACGGCAAGGTGACTTACTTTTTGCTCGACAATGGAGGTGGAAAGTTTGCAATCGATGCCAATTTGGGGGAAATAACAACAACTCAGGTGTTAGATAGAGAGACCCGATCGCATTACACAATCTTGGTTTCTGCATTAGATGGTGGGGGAAGGGAAGCCCCGCAACCTGCCGAAATTTTGGTCACCGTACAGGATATTCAGGATAATCCGCCGACATTCCAACAGTCTTCCTACGACTTCCAGGTGTTAGAAAACGTTGCAACGAATACATTCATTGGTTCTGTGTCCTCTACAAGTCAGGACTTGGAGGTTAACATTACCTACAGGATATTCTCGGGGGACCCCGAAAGACGGTTTCGAATTACCTCGGAGGCTGGAGACATCCGGACCCTGGATGAGATCGACCGTGAGTCTTCCGCATCGTACACCCTGATCGTCTATGCCCACGCTGGTTCTCTCATCGGCCAAACCACCGTTAATGTTATTGTGAATGATGCTAATGACAACGCCCCTACCTTTGACCTGGCGTCGGCGTCGGTCGACGTCGTGGAAAATTGGTCCGTCGGCCGGAAGATCTACCAAGCCCGAGCGCGGGATGAGGATGTACCCCCGAACAGTCTCATTGCGTATGAACTCCGTTCTAACGCTGGTGGATATTTTAATATGGAACCTGCTTCAGGCTGGGTCTACATCAATTCCGATTTGCAGTCTGCATCGCAAGATGAATTTACCCTGGAAGTGAGGGCGACAGATCACGGTACCCCTCAGATGTCCTCAACATTGACACTTCATATTCATCTGAGGGGCGTGAATAGTCATGAGCCAGTCTTCCAGGAGGAGTTCTTTGTTGCAAGCATCAGTGAATTCACCCGCCCACCATTTCGTTTCATCCAAGTAGTTGCGGAGGATGCTGATCAAGGGAGCAATGGCTTGGTGACCTACAACATCACTGTTGGCAACCAGGACAACAGATTTGGCATCTTCCCAGATGGTTATGTGTATGTTAAAAACAACTTGGACAGGGAAGAAACTTCTGAATACCAACTCACAGTAACTGCGTCCGATAATGGAGTAACGCCTAAGAGGGCCATGGCATCACTGACTGTTACCATTTTGGATGAAAATGACCACAGACCATTTTTCTTGTCTGCTGCATATGAATTTAATATAGTGGAGGAACAAACTGCCTCTATTATTGGTAGGGTGGAAGCTGTTGATGGTGATGCAGATGCCAATGGTGAAGTCTGCTACACTATCATCAGTAACGGCACTGACTTCCAGATTGGGATTAGGAGCGGAATTATCTCCTCGGAGAGCGTGTTTGACAGGGAGCGTCTCGACTCTGACACGTTAACAATACAAGTAGAGGCATCTGACGGTGGGGTTAATTCTCTTAGTGAAAGGGTCGATGTGACCTTCCACATCACAGATATCAACGATAATGGGCCGATATTTTCGCAAGGTGACGACCGAGCCTCTGTATCAGAACTAGCCCCCGTGAACACCAACGTCATCATAGTTTCTGCAGTGGACAGCGACATCGGTGACAATTCGTTCATCACGTACAGCATTGTCCGTGGGAATTCGGAGAATAAGTTCAGTCTTGACCATGCCAGTGGACAGATCTCCGTGGCCGGATCCTTAGACCGTGAGACCGTATCTTCCTACTCTTTGATAGTTCTTGCACGGGATGCTGGGAATCCTTCGATGTCAGCAATGAAAGATGTGATGTTGACGATCCTAGATGAGAATGACCGCTTCCCAGTCTTCCGAGATGCCCGTATCGACGTCGAGACCACAGAATGCATGGACCTTGACGACTTGGTCACGTCGGTGTCCGCTGAAGACGGGGATGAAGGGCAGAATAGTCTGATATCGTACGCCATCGTTCAGGGGAACACGAGAGGTGCGTTTCGGATGGACCCCAATAGTGGAGACTTGTACCTTGCCAAATTGCTCGACCATGAACTCAACGTCGAGTACCGTCTGAACGTTTCTGCGCAGGACTCGGGCTCTCCGGCTCTGAGCAGTTACGCTTCTGTGGTCATAACAGTCCGCGACTGCAACGACAACGCACCGACCTTCTCCCAGACGAGCATCGTGAGGCAGATTGATGAAGAGCTGACCCCGGGGACAGAAGTTGCCACGGTCTTAGCTCAAGATTTCGACTCCGGGATCAATGGCCAAGTGCGCCACTCCATTCTCTCGCAAACACCCGACCTGGGTCTCTTTCAAATCGATGTAATCCGCGGAGTGATCAGTATTCTTGCGACCATAGACCGCGAGTCGCTCCCCGAAGCCAGCGAGGGAGTGATCTCAGTGGTTGTTCGAGCCGTCGATCAAGCCCTCCCGGTAAGCAGCCGCCAGTCGGCTACGGCCGCCGTGACTTTCAGCATCCAAGATATCAACGACAACCGTCCTGAGATAGTATCCCAGAGTACTGCAGCAGTCTTCCCGGCTTCGTCGCCGGGGTCCCCGGTCACTTCAGTGGTGGCGATCGATGGAGACCATGGGGACAACGCCGACGTGACTTACTACCTGACAAGTTCCCAGGTACCCTTTACCATCAATCCTACAAGTGGCCTGGTGACAGTCAGTGGTACCATAGTGCCTTCGTCTTCGCCGTATGCCCTACGCGTTCGGGTAGAAGATGGTGGATCTCCTCCTTTAACTAGCGAATCGTTGCTCAGCGTCATTGTGGTAGAGGTCGAGAGCACCGGCCCGATGTTCGCTCAGAGTTCCTACATTGCCCAGGTCCGGGAGGGGCAACCGATTGGCAACCCGGTCGTGACGGTGTCGGCGTCTTATCCGAACAGACCGCTCGCATCTATCGAGTATTACATAACCTCTATAACCATGGGAGATGTGGAAAATAGGAACTACTTCACCGTTGCATCATTGTCGGGAATCATTACGACGTCCATGGATATCGATCGGGAGACCTTTGTGAGCGCGCCGGTCTTCACTGTGACTGTCACCGCCGTCGATGTCAGCGCGACACCGCCCAAGACGAGGGACGTAGAGGTAGGTGGTATTCTTCCATCTGTAAATGACCCTAATTGAAATGAAAGTATAGGCAATCTTGTCATGTTCAGTCACAGATGGTATTTATTGTTATTCATTTATCCAAACATCAAAAACTTCCAGTTACCCACCACGATGAATTGTTGCATTTTATTCTCCGACATGCATGGTGTAAAAATCCACCTAGCTTGACTTTATCTGCTGATGTCAGGCAGGACGTCTGTCTATTTCCATACTATCAAAAAAATGTATAGTTGGTTTTGTATACTGCTCTTCTTCTTGTGCAATTACAATCTCAAGCAAGTATGACAATCAAACCATACAGAGTTTTTAATTTTAAATGGGCAAAAAAAAAAAACTTTCAATTTGTCCTAACTTGACTTTATCTGCTGATGTCAGGCAGCACTTCCTCTCTATCTCTGGGGCAAAATGATGTACATGACAAGGATTTCTTTATTTTCATTGGCTGGAATCATTTCCTCTTTGCAGGAATGTAGTGATGCCTCCATGAATAATGTATTAATATTAGCTGTCGCTGACCTTTGGATTACAAAAAGCGATTTTTCATTCTCACCGAAACGGCACCGTTATGTGCGTCTATACGCTGTTATGTACGTAGTACGTTAAATGCCGTATATGCACAGTTCATGTTGGAGAGGTTCTCTTTGCCAGACACAGATATGGATCTGCCTGTATAATAAACCCTTGTTTTCTGCTTTCAGGTTATGCAATTGACTGGAAAATTCTTTGTTATTCCTAACTATATAACTTTCTGTTACAAAAAAAGTATCAAAGAAGCTCGGTGCTAGGCAGTAGGCGTCTTCACACCAGTTCACGCTCCAGTGGCTGGTTTTGGTTTTCCTTGACAATTTTTTGTTTGAATTTTATCTCTGTAATATTGGACTAACAAGTACTCTTTGACACTTTGATGAGTAGCAGGGCGTAATTTTCCCACAGTGCTACTATTATACCCCTCACACCCCAATGGGTTGTCCGAAGGGTTACTGGCTGGCTGTACAGTAGGTAAGAATATTAATGATGCCCGACCAAATCTCTTTCTGGCTTGGTGACTTGACTTTCAAATTCTGATCAAGATCTGTTCTGATCGAGATCTATTCAGGTCGAGATCTATTCAGGTCGAGATCAATCATGAACATGAAACTTGTATTCCGTGTGAACGGTCCAAACATCAGTTAACCTTTTTACCCTAATCGGGGACAGAAAATCTATTTTACTAGTCTTGGACAATCAGCCCTGCTGTGTGTAACACGGATGTTAACTATTCATTACAGTACATTCCTTACTCTATCATACTGCCCTTTCTTCTAAGGTCATCCTCATTTACAGAGATTCATTGTACTGGCATGAATATTCATTGAGAAAATTCTGCACCCTACTCCACAGATACTTCAAGTACTCTACAAGTACTACACAGTCAAATCAGAAATTACAACTGTTTGGCATATTTTGTCTGCAAAAACTTTGTCTGTTAAAGTATATAATTATGTGGACTGTATGTAGAGCGAAAACAGTAGTGAAGCATCCCAAAGCTTAATGCCTTGAGTATTTTTACCTTCCTATAGTAAATTTGTGTATATTTATTTTTATTGCTGCATATTACTGTCTTGCCATACTACCAGGAACATCTCCCTCTCACTCATTCCCTCCTCAACAATCTGTTATTGCCCACCTGCTGATTTTGGTCTGATCACTGGTGCCATGCTGCTGTATTTAAACGCATTCCAACTTGCTTACTCAAGGCCTCTTTCCGAAGCTATTGATTATTTTGACCAAGTAGATAATCCGCTTTCCAGTACAGCATCATTGTTTCCATGGTTAAGAAGGGGGGGATTTTGAAAATCCTTGGACCAATTATTAGGGGGAACCAACCCAAAGTATTGACCTGTAAGATCAAAGAGAATCTGTTCCTTTTGTTCAGCATGACACAGCTTGGGCCATAAATGAGTTTTTGGAACTTGGTGGTGTGTGAATGCATTCCTAATTAACTGGCTTGTGGCTTCTTGTTTACTTTGGAAGATTGCATCTTCTTGTTGTATATCTCCAATGCAAGATGGGACTCATTAAATTAACCCCAAGAGGAGGATCATTTCGTTAAATAATGTGTCAAGTGGTTGGCCTGAGCATCAGCTTAGTCTCCTGATGATGGGGAGGGGGGGTTCTTGTAAGGATGACTTAAGACCTCGTGTAGAATTATTTTTAAATGCTGGTTTTGAACAAACGGTCTTTTTGGCAACATTTTTTCGTAAAAAGATGTTACAAAACAAAACCTGCCCCAACCCTGACTGTCCCTCACCCTCTATGAAATATGCAGTATGAATAAAGGAAGTGAAAGAGTTATTGATATCTAATTAAATGTGGACGTATTTTCCAAAAGTTCATAATCCATTGAGATGACAGTTTAGTAAGGATAGGATTAGGAAGGACAAGTGTCTTCATAAAAGTAAAGCCAAGGAACAAAACGTCAATATAACCCAAAGAGACATCAATGTGTCTACCACGCTGGAAACGGCACCCATCAAGGCATTTATACAACCAATTTAAGGCAGGCTATTCCACTGGCAAGAGCTGGTTGTCTTGCCTCGCTCACTCGGAGAACGACACTGCTTTGCTCCCCCCAATATTTGGCTCTCTCCGATGAGCAGATATGCCAAGGCGGTGATCACATCGTCGACAAACTGTGGAAGACACCTGCGGCCCCCGGATTTGAAAATTACAGCCCAATTGTACGTCGCTGGCATAAGCATGAAGGGGGCTACTCGCAATTCTGCAGTTCTACGATAGCGCACGCACGCTTTTGGATGGAACTAGCAATATATCCTCCAGAAAATCTAAAATGTTCTTGTAAACCATTCCTCTGACCCATCCATTCATTTGTTATCGATCGATCGATTGCGAAGAAAGATTTAGAGGGTATCAGTATCGTTTTAATTTCCATGATCAGTTTCCCTCCCCCTCAATGAAACGGTCGTTACTGTGATTGTATGTAGGCCATGACATGTACTGGATTAATGTTGCTATGATTGCAGCAGATTCAATCCATAAAGAAACTCTCCCTAACATAAAAATCCATCCTTTGCAACAAATCTTTTACCACATACTAAAGTTTGGTGATCATATTAATAGCTGTATTGGAAAACAAAATGAAAATTGACCTAGTTTGTTTTCATATATGAGTTTATTCCCTGTACCCACCCCATCTCTTAATCTTAGAGTACCATGACCCCCAAACTGAGATGCCTTGTTGTTGTACTGTGGAATGGTTCATACTGCAAAACTCACAGCAGGTGAATAGGATCCACTTAAAGCAGTATATGTGTATGTCTATAATGTATATATAGGCTACACATATAACGGAAAATCATTGACACATCCGAATATTCATTAACAGAACATTTTATGGACCCTTTATTATTGCTTATTTAAAGTGACAGTGTTTTGACGAAGAAATTCCAATAGCGTTGCGCATTTGATAAAATAAATCAAATCTTGGGTATTAATGACAGATTCTGTGCATTACTGTATGAAGCTGGTTTGTGAAATAACGTCGTTGAAAATATTCCAGCGAAATGTTTAAAAATTGACTGCACTTTTTCTAGGTTTTATTGAATTACTGTGTAAGGCAGTCAGACCGTGTAATAAAATGAAAATTCCAAATGCAGTACAAGTAGGTACCAGGTACTGGATGTGTTTTTCAATAAATAAATATCTTAAACATCCTGATTTGGGAATGTGGAATCATACCCACTTTGTTCTTGTTTATGTAGGCCATTGTGATTCCAAAGAACTTAAAATGCTTTAAAGTGCTTTCCAAAACTTGTCACGTAATGCTTTAAAGACTTTACCACAGTTAGTTTGGTAGGCAAAACCAAAAGACTCGAGTTTTGCAAGTAAAAGAGTTACATGGGACGAATGCTAGTTGAACCTGACAAAACCCACCTCCTCTGGTTGAGAGTGACAGCTGGATTCTTTTAAGGAGAAGGCACTGCAATTGAGTAATTTCCTCGAAATGTGTCACAAATTAAACAATTTTTAGTTTTATCGTATTAACTTTAGTAGAGTTGAAAACCGTATCACTGGACGTAAACCCTACACATTGAATGTATACTCATCTCACATATATATCTGCTTTGGTAGTAATGGTATATGTATGGTATATATATATTTATATATGTATATATATATATA
>JAODAG010162966.1:11872-23225 GCA_027574785.1 Orphnurgus asper
AGTACCTGGGATAACCTAGATATAATCCTAGAGTACCTGGGATAAACTAGGGATAATCATTGAGTACCTGGGATAACATAGGGATAATCATTGAGTAAATGGGATAACCTAGGGATAATGTTAGAATACCTGGGATAAGCTAGGGATAATCATAGAATACCTGGGATAATCTAGGGATAATCATAGAGTACTTGGGATAACCTAGGGATAATGTTAGAATACCTGGGATAAGCTAGGGATAATCATTGAGTAAATGGGATAACCTAGGGATAATGTTAGAATACCTGGGATAAGCTAGGGATAATCATAGAATACCTGGGATAATCTAGGGATAATCATAGAGTACTTGGGATAACCTAGGGATAATCATTGAGTATTTTTCAGTTTACATTTGGTGTCTTTGTTGAGCTGAAAAAGGATCAATCATTGTTTTGACCTAATAAATTCGTTTTGCTTCTGCTTAAAAGCTACAAAGAATAGTTTATAGTGTTTCATATAGTGAGAATTGTATAATGTAAAGAACATGTATAGAATAAAGAATCCTCTCGAGGATTTGTGTATAATCCTGTCAGTTTGTAACATTTGCTGTTAGTATCCTGTGTATGGTCTTAGGGTCAATTTATGAGAGGTATATTAACCATGAAACCATTCTGTTCTGCATGTCACGATTGAGTCATTAATGAGTAAACACTTCGTATACCATAGATAAAGCAATTTATCAGATTCACCTCTTTCCAGCCCAGTGCAACTGCTCCAAGTGCGATGGCCATATCTGTACCATCGTGCCAAGTCTCAGAGTCTGCATCCAGCACCCCCAGCGATGAAACCACCACCCCCAGCGATGAAACCACCACCCCCATGGAGACTTCCAGCACAGGTGAATAGCAAGCATATCGATCAGGTAGCATGTAGGTTAAAAGTGTGTGTTGGTGCATAGGTAAGTAAGGGCACTTGTGTATGTACATTAAAAATCCACTTTACAAAAATAACAATCTAATAGGGCATTTAAAAGAAGTGTGTCAGTCAGCAATGGGTTGTACTGGATACACACTACTTTGTCTTGTTACATTCCTGTAAAATTGTGGATATTGTTAGCTTGTTAAACAAATTGTCTCTCTTGATCAATTTATAGATGACAATGCTACACAGAAAGTTCAGCCAGAGGAAGCCAGTATGGAAACCAAAAAGCATGAGAAGCCTGCCATGGAGGAGAATACACTGGTTGAGGAGAGGCTGCTGAAGTTAGCTGTTGAGGTTAGTTTCCACATGGTCCCAAGACCACCTCACATATAGGATACATACATGAGTATGTATAAGTTAGGGGATAGGCAAGTATCTACATACACATGTACAAACACTATCTTTGAGGTAGTCCTACATATAAAGTACATGCCTCAAATATAGGTTACAGGCTAGTATTTACATGACATTCACTATATTTGAGGTAGTCTTACATGAAGTACATGCCCAGTTTTAGACAAGTTTCCATATCTCTTTGTAAAGTTTTTGCCAGCTGTGGAACATTCTTAATTTAATAGCATAATTTTAGTGGATAATGTGTAACATAATATTGTCTGCTTGTTGCTTCTCCGAAAGATGTCATTGATGTCAACTTTTTTTTTATTGAAAAACATGCTTTCTTTCTCACGAATTCCTTGTAAAACATAGGGAAAGAGTTGTGCAGAACTAGTCCATTCTCATCATGCATTACGATGAATTTGTTTTCAAAATGACGTAGGCACGTTGAAATGTTTGTTTTCTAGGTTTTAACGACTCACACATGTTCTGGAGACGGCTTGGAGGAAGCCACCACTCTACTGATGCAGCTGTCCAGGAGCCACGGTCCGACCAGGGAGGCTGTCTTACGGCTGCTACTAAATGGGGCCCAGGAGCTTGGATTCACCCTCTGCAGGTAAAGAGTGCTAAAGTAGTCTCCTGCATGTAAGCCTTGCTTTATAAAATAGGCAAAGTTTGTATTCTCAATGTGTGCAACATATTAATAAAAAAAACACCTTTTGTGTTTGTCATTCACATCGCTGCATGTAGACTTCATGGTTATGTGAAAAAAAGAGGAGTGATATCACTGGTGTGCGTGATGTCACAGATATTTGTTCATTTGTTGTGAGAATGGAATGGATATCATTTCAATTTAAGGATTGTAGTCTTTCTTAATGAGGTTAAATGTTGCACAAAGTTAACCACCACTAGACTATCATTGCAAAGGGAAACCATTGGTAGAAAGACTTCTAAATATTTGATTTACCACCTGTATGTCTGAAACAAACAGTCCTGGAAATGTCATGCCTTCCTATAGGTGCTATAGATACATGGGTCAGTTCTAATTTTGTTTTCATCTTTTCCAGTGATATTAACCAACTCAAGACAGAAGTCACAAGCTTTCTGAAGAAGCAAAAAGATGAGGAGACTTCCGAAGATGGGGAAGCAGACGAAGCATCGACCTCCTCAGGGGCAGCCCCGGGGATGCTGGTCGACAAATACAACCAGAGCAAGAAGGTGGTCGTTAGCGTCCCCGCCTCCGGGTCCAAGAGATCGGGCTTTGAGCTACGGCTTCCTTCCATGGTATCGTTCACCGGCAAGACTGCCAACCAGACCGTCTTTCTGAGAATTCTGAAGGTCATTATTCAGCTACGGGATCTGGCCAAGACCACCCCCAAGTCCAAGCTTGCAAAGCAAAGTAAGTTTTTAAGAGGGTTAAAACTTAAAGGTCAGGGGTCGTCACATTCAAAACATTTGGAAATATAGAGCTATCTGCATGCCAGAGGCTATTTTGTTCAATATGTGTTTTCTTGATAATGGACTCTTTTTGAGTTTTATCTGTTAGTTTGATCTGTAAAATCTTTCTACTTATTTTACCTACAAGTCCATAATGGTGTTCTTGCAATCAAAGGTACTTTTTCACAAACCAAAAGGATAGTGACATGGAATTAATCACTGTACACGTCTCACAGGTGCCGTGAAGAAGTGCTGCTATTGTTCGAATGATTTGCAAAACCTTTTATAGGCCGTCTTACGTACACACTACCTCCAGCAGTTTGCTAATTCTTCATCCCACTACCCACAGATCCTGCCAAAAATTCATACTTTTTCAGGTTTGATCTGAACACTGCGAGTTTGCTGATAAAATTAATAATACTAACAAAGCATGTCACCATGATTGTACATCGGAGGATGATTAAGGAGATTAAGAAGTAGATTACAAGCTGATGATTAACCGTTATGTATCCCACCATATCAATTCGCCTTCAAACAGATTGACAATATTTACTACCAATGCTAGGGTTTTCATCAGTGTTAATCTAGAGGTCAAACTGTAAACGTTTAAATGAGGTTAAATGTGATGATTTGCTTCAACAGTCGGAGAGTATTCAGAGATGAGCAATGCTGTCGCTGCGTTAGCCAGAAGTGCAAGCGAGATGATGGCACAGAGAGAGACGGAGAGACAAGCTGGTCAGTCATCATCAGAAGTAAGTGGAGTTTGAATTGATGGTGATGGAGAGCTGGTAGGTTGGGGGAAGAGGTGATTGATAAGCTAGTCTTGGTGAAGCCGGTGTGCGTCCACTAACAACACTGACATGGGCCCAGGAGGATACCTATCCCATGCTGTACTAAACTAAACTTATCGTGTTGCATTATTTGAATCAGATAGACTTGACTAATTATCATAATCAAGATACTAGAGTGCTCAATACTTCTTCCTCTATGCATTACCCACAGACTGCCACAGCATCCTCTGCTGGTGTATCTGCTACCACTAGTGGCACCACCCCTACCATCAGCCTGGACACCTCTGGTCCCTCAGATACCAACAGCAGTGCCATAGTGACACCAGTCTCCTCGAGTGCTGAAGTACCAATGGAGGTGGACGCTGCTCATCCTGCCCCAGAACATCCCCCCTCTGAAGGCATACCACCCCATTCTGGAGGCATACCACCCCATTCTGAAGGCATACCATCCCCCTCTGGAGGTATACCGCCCCTGGGAAAATCCGAGAAGAAGAGTTCCGTAGAGGAAAAAGAAAACGTAGAGGTTGGTAAATCAAGTACAACGATGTGAACATTAAAAAGATGGGCTGATAACATTGAACATCTGCAGCATTTAATTTGAGTATTTGAAGGTATTTCAAGGTATTTAACGTTTAAGGAATGAAACAAAACTGGTGTTTATATTGACTTGACAGGTGAAACATGTTATTGAATATTTCTTACTGGTACAGATGTTGAAGGCTCAGGAATCTATGCAGTCAGTTCCAGGTGCTTGTGTATGTAATGCGTAGGCTTGTAAACATGATAATCCAAGTATGGCATTGTTGGTATATATATATATATATATATATACGTTGGTCATTGTTTTTGTGGATGATTCCTAATGTTATTGCTGTAGTAGAATTCATGATTCCCACATAGGTGGTTCTGATTCTCTTCAAACTTCAAATAATAGACATAACATACATGTCTTGGCATACACGTCTTGCAGTTAACTTTATTCTTAACTATTCATGAAGGGGAGGACCCAAGAAGAAATCGAGCAGAATTATCATGTAAATACAAGAAAGGCAACTTAACTTAACTCTCCATAATGCAAAGAAATCCCTATTGTTTTAGTGTAATTAGCATGCATATCAATGGGTGGGTAGGGCCAATGTAAAATTCTGCTATATCTTCGCAGAGGAAAGCCTGACATTGATGATAGGCAATAGGCACGTTTCTGTGTCCAGCAAACATTTGAGTTAATTTTCATTCATTAAGGGGCACACGTTTGCTATTGAACTAACGAACAACAAATATAGTAGTTTCATCAATTTCTGGCCTCCTTTCCTTGACCTTCTTTCTCTCCAGAGTGTGGCATATTCCTTTCATCATAAAAGCCATGTGGAAGGGAAGTTTTCTCTCTGTTAAATCAATTATTTTTCACCATATTGGTATTGGTCATTTCATGCCTTCTTTGTTGTGTTTCTAAGTACCCGATTCACTTCAAAAATCCTTTTATTAATAATGTGCAAGAAGTTTAGTGGATGATGCAACTTCCATGCATACCCTGGTGTTTAATTTGTCTGTTGAGTTATCCTGCCAATTGACAGTCTGGTCATTGTTCACTCTGGTTGATTCTGAGCTTTAGATGTACAGCAAGAATAATAGTTTCTTTTTTAGTGCTGTACTTTCTAATAGGTAATGGGATCATAAGTTGTTGTTGGTGTGGAAGGGTGTGCAGGTGAGGTACTACTGATGATTAAATTTATCATGTTAATTAATGTACTGATGACTGATTTAGGTATTATGTATTGCAAAGAAACACCTAAACTTTCCTACTTAGTACTATATATGGTCTTTGGGGACGATATGGTGTTTGGATCTCCCTTTCTTGTGGGGTGGTGTAGTGGAGTTCTGGTATTTATGACAAACAGCCAGCATATACAGACTAGACTATATATATAATCAGATCTTTTGTATGCACTGTAGAGGTCTGATCAGAACGCGATCAGTTGTGTGGGCGATGGAGAAGAACCCGCTGTCAATTGTGTCATGCATATGTACGAATACCTTGTAGAAAGAGCGTCGGAACCGCACTGCAGTTCTGCATTCTGTTAACCTCTGACCTTTTCCTCCACTACAGGAGAAGGAAGAGGATGTAGCGAGACTTAGTCTCCTCCTTTGCTTGGAGGAGCTATGGGAGACTCTGAGCGTTTGTCTGACAATGCTGTCCCAGACTCCAGACCCGCACGCAGTCCTGGTCCTCCAGCCGGCTGTGGAGGCATTCTTCTTGGTCCACGCCTCCGAGAAGGCCACGTCAAAGACAGTAGAAGCGAATGCCCTACTTCAGCCACTCCAGTCTACCCTGCTAGAAACGTCACCTCAGCCTCCCACGCCCAACCTGCTGCTGGGGAGTGTCCCGTCTGGATTTTTCTCCAGAGAGAACAGCGTCACGACCGTCGTAACCCCCAACATGCCTCCGGACACCCAGAAGTTCTTGCAATTTGCTGGTAAGCTAAATTCTAAAGTTAGCCTCACTAAGGTGTAAACGATACATTAGTAACACTTAATGCTTCTGATACTGAGTTATTGATATGCGTACCTTTTTCAGAATTGTTCGTATCTGTTTAATCGACTCTAAAATTACAGCAAAAACAATCGTTTTCTGAAAAGGGTTAGAAGGGAAGGAAGAAGAGGTTGAGTTGCTCTTTCGAATGAGATATTTTTGGGACATTGGTAAAGCACAAAATCCAAAAGTTGAATTAGATGTTGTAAATTCATTAGGATTTTTGTAGAATTTTTTAAAAGTTATTGTTGTAATTATTTAGCTGCCGCAAGTCAGCCACTGCTTTACCTTGTAGAAATTGAAATGTATGGTAACAGTAAATTGACAGTTTATATTGATAGAAGTAATATGACTATGACCGAGAAGTGTCGGTTTCAGAATCTTCAAATCTTCTCTGTTAAGAACACCTCCAAAACACATTTTCAACACACAAGCATGATTTTTTTTTCCTGACAATAGTAACTGATTATTTCTATACTGTGCTTTTATTTATATTCATGTACCACAATATCATGGTTTACCCCTGGTGTCCAACAATGCCTCTCCACTGTGATTACTACTACCATGCGATAGCCTACAGCTGGTACTATAGGGCTAATAGTATCAAACAGTATCATCGTCACTACCTCGATCATCCACTATTCTGGAACAATTTTTCAGTCTTATATATCTCTGAACACTTCAACCCTTAGACGTATAGTACGACCAGTATCAAACATGGCAGAATTGGTTCTTCTGTTCAATTCTTAAGATTTCAGATGCATATTAGTTGTTGGTGCACAGAGACGGCATACATACATTCCTCTGTGGCTAATATACCCACCTGGAGCTATACTACAAGATCTCATGTGGCAGATATATCTGCCTGGAATACCCGCCTGGAATACCCTCCTAGAACCCACTTCATATAGAAGAGCAGACGATCGATTTTAATATCAAGAGTTAAAGGAGTCACTTCAACTCAGTTTGCAACTTTCCATTTCATATTCTTTCCAGAAAAGCATCGTAGTGTCCTGAACCAAATTCTCCGCCAGTCTACGGTGCATCTGTCAGAAGGCCCGTTTGCCGTCCTCGTACACCATGTGAGGATACTAGACTTTGATGTCAAGCGGCGTTACTTCCGGCAGGAGCTAGAACACCTCGACGAGGCAACAAGACGGGAAGACATGGCAATCCATGTTAGGCGGGAACACATCTTCGAAGACTCTTATCGCGAGCTTCACCGCAAGACCCCAGAGCATTGGAAAGATAAGTTCTACGTGGTGTTTGAGGGAGAGGAAGGCCAGGATGCAGGGGGACTTCTCAGGGAGTGGTACCTCATCATCTCAAAGTAAGTTTACCGGCAGAAACCTGGCAAAGTCACGTCAATCGAAGTAAAGCATCTTCCAGAATCATGGCATGTAGCAAAGAGTAGCTACTTCTGGAATGGTATGGTATGTTGCTATACTGCTCTGTGAAAGCCATGTGAAAATTTGTGACTATTTTTAAAGAAGCCTCCTTGGAATGTTATGAATTATAGCCAATATGCAAAGAGTAATAAAAATGAAACCAAGATGCTCTAAGCCATGGCAATATCACAATTTTTAAGATAGAAAGCTTCTGGCCCTGGGAATGTCATTAAATGTTCTAAGTCGTGTAAAGTCGCGTCATTCCTTGAGTAACAAACCCTGCCACTCGATTGGTCCTCTAAAATGTAAGAATTGGACTATTCGTAAAACCATCACTGCTAAGCAACTACCTCGGAACTACTCAATTAAGCAAAGAAGATGTGTCTATTAACCTTATGAATATGCAGATATATAGTTTGTCACTAAATCTGCTGATTCATTCAAGTTTTTACAGTGAATTTATGGATTAAATTGGACAAATTCTGTTAACATTTTCCAAGCGTGAACCAGAAAACGTTGTGCTGCTATTTACAATTTCCCTATCTTTGTTGATGACAGAGAAATATTCAACCCGATGTATGCCCTGTTCAGGACGTCTCCCGGAGATAGAGTCACCTATGTCCCCAACCCTTCCTCCCACTGCAACCCGAACCATCTTAGCTACTTCAAGTTTGTCGGAAGGATCATCGCTAAAGCCATCTACGATAACAAATTACTGGAGTGCTACTTTTCAAGATCGTTCTACAAGCATATATTAGGCAAAGCCGTGACGTAAGTATATGACTGCTGTTTAAGAAGGTTTGCCGGGCTCCATTCCCAGATGTGTAGCCAACTTTGGTTTTGTAGTCTTAGTCCAAATCCAAGGGTGTCACTACACTAAAGTCACAGTTCAGTTGTCTTGAATCGGGGTTCATTTTATTCGATGTTCATGTCATCAAAGGAGACCATCAATTCTTCAATGATCGGTTCAACAACGATAAAAATACTAGTTTGCCTCTCTAACCAGTAAGAGATTTGTAAAACAAACCTTCATTACGTGCTTAAATTCCTGTCACGTCAGCCAATTTGAGTCCCAGCCGTGACAAAGTGACTTTTTCATTGGGTTGTTTCATTTATTGCTCTTGTACTATCTTTGTTTGAGGATTTTAGTCATGCTGTTTCATCACATTTTAATTAGCCATTAGCTAATGGGAGTTCCTACACTAACAATGAGTGCTCACAATATCAGTGGCATTCAATGCAATTATCACCATGAACCACATATGTATGAGCTATGTTGCTGTCCCTGCTAGGTTGAAGACTTAGTCGGGATAGAATGGCAGTATTCCTCTAGCGTGTCTGTGGGAGAGGGGAGTTTTTAGGTTCGTTAATTAATCCAATAAAAATATAACAATAGTGACATTTTCCTCTGCCTTGAATGTTTCTTCACAATTGGAGTATTTTTGTTGTTATTTAAATTTGTACCTTTTAATTCTCTGCTTCTCCAGAGATTGTAAAACTCAAACGTTTGAAATGTAATCCTTTAGAATTAGACGACATTCCTGGTCCTTCATAGGACATGTCACAACTTTTGATGCCTTTGATGTCTTTGTTCAGGTACAGTGATATGGAGAGTGAAGACTATGCATTTTATCAGGGTTTGGTATTCCTTCTTGAGCATTATGTCTCTGAACTTGGATACGATCTTATGTTTAGCACAGAGGTAAGTCAATACTTCTTATTTTCCCCTAAATACCTGTCTGTAAACGGTATATATTAAATGCATTAGTAACAAACGGAGAAGAAAATTATCTTTGTCCATGACAGTAGTTTTAATACATTGAGTCCCACAGGGTTTTCACTACATTCTCCAGATTCCCACAGGGTTTTCACTGCATTCCCCAGAATCCCACAGGGTTTTCACTGCATTCTCCAGAATCCCACAGGGTTTTCACTGAATTCTCCAGAATCTAATTCTAAATTGTTTCTAAAAGTTTCTATTACAATAAAATAAAACTACGCCCATTTGGCTATACAATGTTTTAAGGAAGGCAATTCGTAATGGGAATGCACTGTTGCATTTACGTGATGTTGGTACATAGGAGAATGCAACCTTCGATTGCATATATGCGATGTTGGGACTCAATGGGTTAAAGCACTATATTGTGCTTGTTTAATAAACAAGTTGAAGGTGAAAAAGAAACGGCTGCAATCATGGTAGTTATCGTAATACCCCACCAAATCAGTTGAGCAGTTGATCCTGTTTGTAGAGTAGGCTTCTTTGTTTTTGTTTTGTTCTTGAATTATTCAGATCTGTTGGTAAACTAGAAATTAGTTAGCATAGCACCACAGGAATGGGTTTAACGAGTAGTAACATTACATAAAATTAGTTTAAATTGACATGAACAATGGGTTTAATGCAATGGGTTTAAATTAACAGTAACATTAAATTCAATGGGTTTAAATTAACATTACATACAATGTGTTTAATTAAGAGTAACATTACATACAATGGGTTTAAATTAACAGTAACATTACATGCAATGGGTTTAATTAACAGTAACATACATACAATGGGTTTAATTAACAGTAACATTACATACAATGGGTTTAAATTAATGGTAACATTTCATACAATGGTTTTAAATGAACAGTAGCTATACATACAATGAGTTTAAATTAACAGTAACATTACATACAATGGGTTTAAATTAACATAGCACCACAGGAATGGGTTTAACGAGTAGTAACATTACATAAAATTAGTTTAAATTGACATGAACAATGGGTTTAATGCAATGGGTTTAAATTAACAGTAACATTAAATTCAATGGGTTTAAATTAACATTACATACAATGTGTTTAATTAAGAGTAACATTACATACAATGGGTTTAAATTAACAGTAACATTACATGCAATGGGTTTAATTAACAGTAACATACATACAATGGGTTTAATTAACAGTAACATTACATACAATGGGTTTAAATTAATGGTAACATTTCATACAATGGTTTTAAATGAACAGTAGCTATACATACAATGAGTTTAAATTAACAGTAACATTACATACAATGGGTTTAAATTAACAGTAACATTACATGCAATGTGTTTAATTAACAGTAACATTACATACAATGGGTTTAAATTAACGGTAACATTTCATACATTGGTTTTAAATGAAAGTAACTAAAGTAACATTATATACAATGGGCTTAAATTAATAGTAACCTTAAATTCAATGGGTTTAATTTAACATTACATCAATGGGTTTAATTTAACATTACATACAATGTGTTTAATTAAGAGTAACATTACATACAATGTGTTTAATTAACTATACATACAATGGGTTTAAATTAACAGTAACATTTCATACAATGGTTTAAATGAACAGTAACTATACATACAATGGGTTTAAATTAACAGTAACATTACATACAATGTGTTTAATTTAATTAACAGTAACATTACATACGTGTTTAATTTAATTAACAGTAACATTAAATACAATGGATTTAATTTAATTAACTGTAACATTAAATACAATGGATTTAAATTAACAGTAACATTACATACAATGTGTTTAATTAACAGTAACATTACATACAATGGGTTTAAATTAATGGTAACATTTCATACATTGGTTTTAAATGAACTGTAACTATACATACAATGGGTTTAAATTAACAGTAACATTACATACAATGGGCTTAAATTAACAGTAACCTTAAATTCAATGGGTTTAATTTAACATTACATACAATGTTGTTTAATTAAGAGTAACATTACATACAATGTGTTTAATTAACTATACATACAATGGGTTTAAATTAACAGTAACATTACATATAATGTGTTTAATTAACAGTAACATTACATACAATGGGTTTAATTTAACATTAATGTTTAAAATGGGTCCAGCATAGG
>JAODAG010162967.1:0-14415 GCA_027574785.1 Orphnurgus asper
CAGTATAAAATGACACATTTTCACCCACATTATAAAAGAAAATACCAACTTTGCATCGTTCAATTAAAAATTATGGTGCATTGAAAATGTTCACTTGAAATCTCTCCAGTATCATATCTTTACATATATATATATATATATATATACTGCTATATCTGTGATACTATGGGGATCGTTATATTTGTAACTAGCTGTCAGCAGTTATGAGAGTGGTGTGGCCCATATGTGACCATCATACAGTAGATGAAGTACAGAGAGGCTATAGGCCATGGTGAAATTTAACTCAAATAGAAAAGGTTGTCTGTAGGACAACCAACCACCTGGAGAGATTTTGTTTGTCCTGCCCAGAATCTAGTTGTGAAATTATTGTAGGCATAGCAAGGGTCACACAAAGTTCAACCATGTAGGCTAATGGGGAATTTCCCATGTTTGACCCATTGCGGGCTTAAAGCCCACTGTGATAGTCAGAAGAGGTGACTAAAGGGATGTGTCCCGTGTGGTTGGTGGGAGAGACTACCACCCACTAACACTGGTTCAAATTGAATATCTGTCTATCTATCTACCTGTGTCTATCAAAACCATAAATTCAATAATCTGATGAACCAACCAATCATAGGACAAATGCTGTACATGCAGTACCCGTACTCAGTAACATGTAAACAATCATCTTATTGATTTCTGAATAAATAAATAAATAACATTCTGAGAAGGCGGATATCTCCCCTTTTCCTGTCAGAAGGTGGGAAATTCCCTTACCCCCTGGCTGAAACCCTACATACACAACATAATAATGATCATTACCATATTATTAGTCCGGCATAATTGGCACTATAAGACACTACAATGGGCTATCAGTTATTTGTAACGTGCTAGTTTATATGAAATTTGTGATTATTTTCTATGATTTTCGTTATTTGCAGTTTTCAAAAATTTTGATACCGAACCATGGAAACAATTTATTTTCTTGTTTGAAACTTTTTGCCCCTATCGTACTATGAAGGTTTCGTCTTAAACACAAATTTGGACTACGAAAAATTAAATTCTAAAGCCTTTTTTGACCTTTGGCCCATAGTTCTAAAGAGCATGCTATCAATTTGTGACTTCTCGGGTTTACTCCTTTTAAAAAAACATCCTTTACTCCTTAAAAAATCACATCGGGCCTGTGTGACATCAGATAGCCCACCCTACCTCCCTCCCCCTCCCATTTACTTTTCATCCAACCAGGAACTGAAAGGTCTTGTGCACAGTGTCTTGGTGAAGGTTACTGTTGGGTTTAATTCCGAGAAATACCCTGGAAGGCCTCCATGACATAGATTTAGGGAAAGAAAGATTGCCAGCTGGCATAAACTTAGCCTTGATTGTCAGCTGCTGAGGATCTCCGCCCCAAATTACGGGATCGTTGCTGCTGTATAGTTTCTTTTATGAAGAGATGGAATTACATGTCTGGAATATTACTGAGAAATCCATTCCTCTTGGATAAAACAAATGTATAACTTTTTTTTCTTATCTTTTTATTTGGGTTTTGTCGAAATCGAAATCTCACTAATTAATCGTGCTTTTCGGTATTCATTCTGTTGATGAATTAACCAACCGTACTTGGTGCAAATCAGTCTTGTGGGATTTTTAACTCAAGCGATGGGCTAAGTATGGACTATCACCGTTTACGTCAAAAAGAGCTCTCTCCCCGCTATCTCTTAGTCCTATTGTATTGCGGTTTTCTGTCGAGCATGAACGAGTCTCTGTGGCCTGGTTTGTATTGCGGTTAGGCAGAGGGAGGGGGGGGGATTTTCCCCCCTTGTATGGAAGAGTCCAAGTACCGACCATCAGAGATACACTGTAAACTGTGATTGGCTAAATTAGGTACCATTTAAAATAACCCTAAACTGAGGGACATGAAAAGAAGGTTTAGTTAAGTTGGGTGTGTAGGTGTGTTCGAACCCAAGAGCTGATAGTCATTAACATTCACGGAACAGGGTAATGGAACCCTTTGTGTTTATGCAAGCTGCAGGTGTATGAAGAAGATCACAATGTTGGAATATATATTCTTCGCTATGGTTTTAAAAAAAAAAGGAGAACCAAAACTTTAGTTTCATTTCTTAAGAGTCAGCCATAAGGGGGATATAGAAATAAAGAGAAAAGAACCTAGCACAGAATTTTTTCCCACGAATTGGTTGTCCGTCGGAAAATCTAGTCATCTCGGATGACCGGACGACCGTTAAACTTCTTCACTGCTCATAGGTCAAAGTTTTCTCAATTGTGGACGCTTCTCTGGAAGATGTCATTAATTAGTAAGAGATGGGTGGGGTATATCGCTAGTAAAAACCACATTAACAGTAAGTTTGTGAAATTGTGATGTTGAATTTTAACCGCTTAATCAATGGAACCTTTAATATTACAGCCTCTGTCGGAAAGCAATCCTCCTGGAAACGAAGATTGTCTACGGAGTGACCTTTCGGCGACCTCTGAGGATGGCGAGCAGAGTGAGTTTTATCAGACTGACTGCAACATACAACGGCAATAATCAGTTGTTTTAATCCATAGATTATAATTACTAATTGTTATTAATTATTATTTATCTCCATCTTCCCTAAACTAAAGTAATACTCTGTATGTACATGGTAACGATGGCTACCATATATACTTGTTACATGTGTTGGCAATGTTTTTGGAACTGATGTTATGAATATTCATGAGTGGGGGCAACCATAAGTGTGATTATCTACATATTTTATTTGGTGGTAGTAGTAGTAGTAGAACAACTTGCAACTCATTAATATTCATGAATGGGTCAGGCTTTCATACTAAGTCGCTGATAATAGCTCGTAAACATAACTCGATATATAAATAGTGAAAATTCCTTAGACCACAATCAAACTTGCACAATGTTGACCAGAATCGTCAGGTACAAAAGTTATTTGTGAAGTTTAGGTCAAAGGTTGTCAGATTGTGAAAATTGCTTTAAATACCCATCCCTCCTCCACGGTGCGTGAGCAGTATCATAGACCAATTTAAGGCCAGTGAGAAACGATGGAAACTGATTCCTCCTCTTCTTTTTGCCCGCCAGGTGGCAATCGACAAAGAGACTACTGTGTCAATAATACGGGACGAGATGGCCTTGAAGTCTTCGGTGGTTCCCGGGACCTTCCCAATCCCCTTTCCTCCCACGCGAGCTTGATGGAGTGTTCTGATGCCCTGCAAACCCTCCAGTCCCATATATTCAGGGACTCCATGACCCGATGTCCGCTCCCGTGCACCACCCTCCGGAGCCAGGAGCCGTTATCGGGCCGCCCCTCAGAGGGGATGATGGGGGACATGGCACCCCGCCATGACCGCTCCTCGGAGAGCTTTTTCCGAACCGAGGACAACCTGAACACCTTCCTGTCTCTGTGGTTACCTTACGACTACCCCGAGTTGGATGCCAGAGTCCTGCGGGAACGGGAGGGGGAGGACCTCGACATGCCAGTCGACCGGTTGGAAGACCACGGACTCCATCGGGACAGCTCAAGCGGCGACTCCCTGGAGGTGATGCCGCCGGACAGTGACAGGAATGACCGGGTGGCAGGTCATGAGGTGCCCCCGAGGATCCGGCTGCCTGGCGTCATGTCAGAACCACGGAATGGCGATCCGTGCATGGGACATTACGGTGTGCTCAGCAACCCCATCATTCACGACCCGGTGTTGGGCGTCCAGCCGGAGCCGCGGAGGAGGCCGGATGCGACCGTCGTCGACCTGCAGGAACCGATGGACCTGTCCTCCAAGGAGGCTAAGCCGGAAAACGACCCGGAAGAAAAGTCGTCCGGCAGAGATGACTGCCAGGGCCCCGCGCCGTGGGACTTCTCGGACGTGGAGTCCACGTTCTCCGCCTGCAGCCACACCGCGACGATCGGCTCGGAGGTGCCGTCGGTCTGCCAGAGCGGCGGCGACGTGACCACGATCGCCGATTCTAGCGACGACGACAACGAGGAGGAAGAGCGGGAACTCGACGTCGTCAGCCTCTCTGACCAGGAGAACAAGGTGACCACCACGTCCCCGGCCGGAGGCGACTTGGACCAGCCGGGGACCAGCGGCCTGGGGATGTACCAGCAGCAGCTGGCCTCGGGGAAGGTCCCCTCGAAAGAGACCCTGACCGTCGAGGTGGTGGTGTCCAGTAGCGATAGCGATTCTGATGATTCGGTCGAGATCTTACAGCTCAGCAGTGATTCGGATTCCCAGCCTGCATGGTAAGTTATCTCGAGCATTAATGTTAAATTAAGTTGTCCTCTTAAGTATTGTTATCCCAAGTAATAATATTGTTAAGTTATCCCAAGTATTGTAATCTTGACCTCTTGGTTGAAAGGCACACCATGAACACCACTGGAAGTTGGTCCTACACACATACTTTGTACAGTAACATGTATACTTCACAACGATTTCTGCCGTCAGAATGTAAACGTGTGGCCTATCCACACTGGAGCCATGTTGTTCTTCAAAGAAACTCCCCGATGTAAGGCTCCACATCTCGGTTAAAAAATGCGCTTGATCCCTTTTGAGAAAAATATCATAATCCACTAATAAAACCAAATTTACATGATCAGTCAAACTTTGTGAGAGAAACTCAAAAAACAATTCTGCAAGAATAACTTGCATTACGTCCCATTTTGATATCCTGGGAAAGTCAACAACCAAGGCCTCTACACTATGAGTGTCTGTACACCGCCACGTTAGGCTAACCATAGGTTTGCCGTTTAGTCCCTGAGGTGTGTTACTGTAAAATTATATACCTTATATAGCAACACATGCTAGCAAGTTGTTAGTAACTTTAAGATGAGATTGTACTATCAGCCAGTCGTATGATTGGAATAGTAGGTGTACCATATTTGTATACGTGTATGTAGGTAGTTACCAGCCTATTCCCTAACTTATACATATATATTCATGTATGTATCTTATATGTTTGAGGAATGTACTTCATGGAAGACCACCTCAAACATACTGTAGTATATGTACACGTGTATGTAGATACTAGCCTATCCCCTAACATATATATATATACTCATGTATGTATCCTATATTTGAGATAAGCACTTCATGTAAGACCAGCTCAAATATATATATCCACACACGTGTGTACCTATATTCTTGAGCTGGTCTTACATGCAGTACACACAGTACCTCAAATGTAGGACACATGCAACATTATGTATAAGTTAACGGATAATCTACATGTAACACATACTCTCTTTGAGGTGGTCTTAGATGAAGTACATAGCCAACAATGGCCCCTCTCCAATCAATAGCAGCAGATCTGTATGTGTTTAGTTGTTCATGTTAGCATTATAGTGTATCCCCCTTGCAAATATCTGCCGGTGGCCAAGACTGGCTGCATTAGACATGTCCAGCATCCGCCTGTGTCCCTTCAACCAAACTTTGCAGTATAATTCCATCTCTCGTGCGGGGGTCTCTTCTTATCCGTAAGGTCTCCCTGCAGTTTCTCCAAGACGGCCACCACCACCACCACCAAAGCCAAATCCCTGAAACGGAAGAAGACGCCGTCGAAATCCAGAAAGAGGGCGGCCCTGACCGAGGTGGTGGACCTTACGGAGTCCGACGACGGTGAGTTTGAATAGATTTGTCGATGGGTCGTTAACTATTGTTTTAAACTCGACATTTACTCAGGGGGTAAGGCTTTATAAGAGCATGCAGATTTTTCACGTAAAGAAATTTACTGAATTCCTTGAACTGACCTAACCCAACAGGACCGGGGTTGGGGGTGGTGGTTGGGGACATCTGGGAATTTCCCATTGTTCTCGGTACCTAGCAACCATAGGTACGTGCTGGTTGCCGGTGTAAACAACCATTTGTTTCGCTGGGCTTTAAGTGTACATAGCGGGTTTGCGCGTTGAAGGCACACAGCTTATAATTACTGAATCTAATTTACTCATCTACAGCAGTCGGCAGAATGGCGAACATTAGTGTCGTTATTTCCTGCCAGTGTCGGTTATTACGTTGGGATGAGTTTCATACCTGGTTTGCAGGTATTACAGGTGGTAGTACGTAATTATAATGCATACGTTCAATGTAACAAAGTCGGTCTCATCTACGATGGGTGGACTGCAGGTCTGCTCGACGTAGCTCGTGCCGGCGAAGTACGCGTAAGACAAAACAGAACAAAGACCCGGAACTAATTAGAAACGAAGTGAACTACTACTACTGTTACAATAGCCAACCTGGTAATTGCCCCTTTCGGGACGAGGCGTTTGTACACGCTGCATGAAGTAGTAACGTGTATAGCTGGTTCATTCCATATGCACATGATCCCGCCTGTAAACAAACAACAGAATTATACAGGTCATTCATCGGTGATGCTTATCCTTTGGTATTCACATGTCAAGTTTATATTTTTATTAGTATACATCTTACTAGTATTGGCCCGACTATCGATATCGGCTGATATTGGCGTTAGTCGGTTGAAAATCGGTATCGGCAAAATTTGTACTCATTGCCGATAGTCTCCGACCGATAATTTGAACTTTCCATTTCAAAATCAGCCCGTGCTTAAATAAATATTTCGACGATGTTTTTTTCAATGATTCAACGTTTTTTAGCCTGAGTCAATGTTGCCTTTTGTTCGAGAGTCAAATTGAACCTCGGGTCACTTTACTAATCCTTTCAACTCGGCACGCGCCTCGTTTTATGGCCTCGTTCGTGCAGGCGCGCTAGTACTAGTACAGTAGTGATACAAGCATATTGTAAATGCTATAATTAGATATATACAGTATATGTATATTTAGTTATATAGGTTAAAAATTAGTTACCCATACTTCGCATTCAAAAACATTCAAAAACGTGGTTAAACACAGTGAAAGCTCCTGATGCTGTAAGTGTTTTTGGGGGGGTTAATGACTTGAAAACGTCCTCCACGTAATATTCTACAGTAAAATGTGTCGTTTTAAAAGATCTGCGTCGAGGTTAAACTTGAGGAATTGTGATGATGTAAACGTTTATAACATTGTTTACAATATCGGGCGGGTCATTGTGATCGGATATCGGCCAGAAGCGATATTGGCAACATCGTCCCAATGCTATATACATATCTTACACTTGTAAAACTTGAGCAAACAACTGAAAGGAATGTCAGCTGAGCACCACACTTAGTGCGCATGTTAGTCATATCCAGTGGATCAGCCGTATTGGTTTTCAGTGCTGGTATCATGCATATTAATGAGTGGGTTGGTCTAAATGTAAAATTCTGTGTAAGAATGGTATGATCGATGGTGTGAGGATGTTAATTACTGTATGTAAAAATATGTACATGTTTATGTAACACAACAAAGTTGATGGGACATTTTAGGCCAATGGTCAGTAACAGTGATATATACTGTTTGTCGCCTGCACTGTTACATTAATATTCCTTTATTATGCAAGGAATCTCTAAGCCAAGCGTTACAACATTTGACTCGGCTCTTTTGCGTGTTTTTTTTTATATTCATAACAGAGGCTGTGTCCGTGATCACACCAGAAGCGGTCCCTCGCCTTCCTTCCCCCGCCGCGACCGTCGCCGGACCGACCTACAAGACAGAGGAGAGCCAGCCGCAGAGCTCCGAGTCCATGTTCTCCTTGGCCGTACCGTGCACCTGTGTGCCCAGACACCATCCCAGCCTGCACGAGAGTCTGGTCCAAGAGCCGTTACCGCCTCCCCCTCCTCCTCCTCCTCCGGGGGTGACCCCTCAGTTTGAGGTAGGTCACGCACATCGGCCGTGGAACAGAATTAAGACACGAGGGATTCTGTTGGCGACTGTCCGCTTTTGATTTGTACGAACGGAAAAGGGCCTACAGTAGTACTTACAGTATATCCCATTACATCCTACGTTAATGCGGATAAGCAGAACTTCTCGAGGTTTATAAATAACAAACCGTTTTCTTCCGTAGTTGATCACATATGTATATATATACGACGTTGCTATCGAATCATGGTCGTCGGGTTACACACACCGAATAGACGGAAATTTTTCAGTCGTTAAGGCACGTTCCGTTCGTCAAATTGCCGAAGATTGAGCGCCGGCGAGATAGACCCCCCTCGTCAAAACGACAATTTTTTTATTATAATTTGTAATCAATATCACCAAGTCGTCAAGTCCCTGAAATTTGTCGGTTCATCGATTAAGGGTCCCTTCCTACATTACACTTCCATACCCTGGCAAGCTATAGTTGCATTTTATGAAGAGATGGAATATTACTGAGAGTTAATACATTTGTCTCCGATAACAAGTAACTTTATTCTTATCTTTTTATGGTTTAAAAAAAAAAGGAGCTCACATAGGTCCAAAGCTTAAAAGTTTCGTTACTTATAAAGTCGACAATAATGGATATATAAATGTAGAGAAAATTGCTGGTTGTCCGAAGGACAAACCCTAGCAACAGAACTCTTTCCAGGGATTGGTCGACCGTCAAACTTCTTCGCAGGTTGATTGATCGATACATAGCGAAACCACGAAACCATAATTCCTTGCAGGCGCTGATGGATATGCAGTCTATCGATACCGAGATTGAAGCCGGCCAGCCATCCCATTTCGGCAGTCAGAGCGGCGCGACCTCCGCTGCCCCCGCGGAGATGCAGAGCCCATCCAGGTTGGTCCACATCTGGGACCTACCGCCGTCGTCGGCAGCAGCTTCCACCGGGTCGTCGTCCGGTAGCAGCATTCCAACATCCTCCTCGTCCTCGTCCTCCTCCGGTCTGCTGGCCCCCAGGCCCAAACACCACCATTGTCGAGGTGAGGGGGAAAAGCTGAATTCATGCTGGAGGTGGAGGGCGGTGGGGGGGGGGGAATTAGCCCAATGGTCGAACGCATCTTTGGTTCGAGTATGGCGCAAGTAAAATTCCGCTGGATCGTGGCTTTCATGTGAAACAATCGGATATATGTGGTTACATGCTTCATGTAAGGCCGCTTCAAATGTAGGATGCGTACATGAGTTTGTGTAAGTCAGGGTGTAGGCTAGTAGGCTAGGATCTGCATACACTACATTTGAGGTCGTGTTACATGAAGTGCACACCGTATGCTAATGGTTCATAGTATAGTATCGTTTTACCAATCGGACACGTGGCAGGCACAGTAACTATGGAGCTACAGTTTAAATTTGCTTGAATCCGTGTTGTATGCATACATGACGGGTACTTTTCCGACGTCCAGACAGTCGTACCAACGACTTCTGTATTTTTAAATAATCATCAACGTGCGAATACAAGAAAGGGGGATATTTAACATCTTCTAAAAACGATAATTACATAGCATAGGAATCGTAATGGATTTGTTTTTTGGGGGGTGGTGACCTCTCTATTTTCGCAACTCTTCTCTTTTTCACCAATTTTGCATCTCTTTCGTTTCCAAAGTCCACACCGGCAACAGTAACTTCCGTCTCCACCCGGCCTACCACCACCACCGTCCATACCTGGCGTCGTCTCAGGGATGTCCTCACCTGCAGTCCCAGAGGACGTCTAGTCCTGCGCCGGCCTCCCAGAACGCTTCCACCAACGCGTCGTGCGGGCTAGGTGAGCTCACAGGACTGCATCGGCCCCGCAACCCCTTACCCCCCCACTCTTCGTGAAATATTTAGAAGACCCCGGCTGGTCATAAAGATTGAAAAGTGATTTAAAGTGTTTATTTGGAATTATCAAAACGAGATTCGTTTGACTATTTTTGCTACTAATTTTGTCGACTCAATTATATCTATCAACACTGGTCATTATGATTTTTAATTTTCTTCCATGGTGAGTGAAATTGCAATTCCGGAAAATCGACACACCTAAATCTAGCCCGGTGCGATGTGAGGTGCGAACCGGACCCCATTTCCAAGCTGGTCAATTCTGGGTCGAACACTTAATCGGGCCCTCGTGTTGACAATTACCGAGAAATAAATCCCGCCGGGAGGGGGTCAGAGCAGTTCCCCAAGTCGTAGCAATACTCGGCACCGTTTCAAAGCAACCCAAATCGTGCGAAAAAAAGGGCAAACCGCGAGGAAGACCCGACTTTTCGTTTTATAAAGCAAGGTAGAACTTTATTTACGCGTTGGTGGATTTGCCCTTTTTTTTGGGGTCGTCGACAGGTGCCTCCCAGGGCCAGACGTCCTCCACCCGCCCACAGTGGTGCAGCAGGGTGTCCTCGAACAACGCGGATCCCGGCGTCCACCACCGCAGCAGGCACAGGCGGTTAGGGGTGTCGGAGGTCCACCTGCCATTCCAGCCGCCTTCGGTCTCCCTGCGGCACCAGCGTCTGTTCCACGAACAGCAGCGGAACCAGGAGCTCCGGAGGCGCTACCAGGTCCACAACTCGCAGTTGCCGCCGCAACCGCAGATGCTCCACTGGTAGGTGGTAGGGAAGGTATCCCCATGCTAGGAAGGGAATGGAACCGCTTCACCCACCCACCCACTCTTGATGTGACAGTACTCCCATCTGCAGGGTTACAGAAAACATTGGTATCCATCCTCGTTGCCTGTTTGGATTGCCACCTATATCTTGATTTATGGTGGCACCCAAGCTGGTGCATCAGTAATCCTTCTGTCAAATGTAAAAGCTCATCTATGAATGGCCATCTACATCTTGATGTTGGTGGTGGATAACCTTTGGATAACATATTCATTTTAGAGAAGTGAAATCCAAAGTTAACCTTTTTGGATCTAAACTGTGAACCCTCGGGGGAGAAGGGGAGGTTAACTGTTTGTTTGCATTTGTTTGTTTCATAACTGAAGAAAGAAATATTAAATGTTCCATTGGATGACCACAATTGTTGTTGGTTGTTTCTTGTGGTACAGACCGAGTGATGGAAAAATGAACGAAATTGATTTCTTTGGCAATTAAATCCAATTGGATTTGTATACCTTTTCTCCCTTCAGGTCGAACAACCATAACATGAATGTTCCAAGTCATTCAGATACAATGACCCAATGGTGAGTTCAATGGTAATGTTTTAGATTGGATTATTCCAATGTAGCTTATGCCATGACAATGTTTGGTCTCTGTCTGTCTGTCTGTCAGTGTTGGTCTGATCTTGGTCGGCATGCCGTCATGTATATTAGGGGATTGAATAATTTAAATTTACGATCAAAGGTCATTTATTTTGTCGTAGCCATCGCAAAAAGGAAGGGGGGAAAAAATGTGCTTGCTGGTTCGAGATCGCACTCACCAACCCTCTAATTGACCTCTTTCCATTGCAGCATCGGTGAAGGCGCCATGGACAACGGTTCACTGAGAGTCACCCGCACCCGCTCCCAGCACCACCCTCACCTCATCGGAAGCGCGGCGGCGGCGGCGCCCCCTGCCAGCCACCACCCGATGGGTGCCACCACCCTCGGCAGGCACCCGCAGCAGCAGGGCGTGGCCGCCATGGCGCAGGGGCAGCAACAGCAGCAGCTGCCGGTATCGGAGCCACCGGCGGTCTCCCCGACGCAGCACCTGCGCCACCACCTCTTCCACTACCACCACCACCACCCAAACGTGGTGGCAGTCCCGACCCTACCCGTGCCCCCCAGCCTGGGGTCGTTCTACGAACCCGTGAGTGTGTATTTGGGCAGCCAAGTTTGGCGCTCGACGATTGTTATACGTTAAATTAATGTTTACTTAAGCCGTATCGTAATCATCGTAAAATTAGAGCGAGAGTTGACAATGAGCGATAATGACAGCCTTTTAAAGTAAACTACTTTAAACAAATGGAAATATAGACGTTTTTCTCTATCCACTCGGTCCATTCATGGTTCCGTACTGTTCATCATGGCCCGTAAATCATCTCCAGTATTTCAGCAGTAGCGGGAATCTCTATGATCCTTCATGCTAACGACGTTAAGTCATTTCTGTTCCCTTCCCCCCCCCCTGTGCACCATCATCGCTTACTTGCACCCTGCCTTGCTGTTTGTATCCTGCCTTGGTATTCTATGATCCTGTTATAAATCAATATTGAACCCTATCATCAGGTCTATAAAACCATTGTTTCAAAATTGGACGGGGTAGAAAATCTCTTGCGAATGTCTCTTTGGACAAGACCTCATATTGTTGCAATAGCTATGAAGTGGTACTGGCTCCCCAGCCGGGGGATCAACGGCCGGGTGTTAATTTCTGCTACGAAGAAAGGGTTTCCCGCAATCGTGGCTGGTGGGGGACCATGCTCTCTCAAGATTTACCAACTGCGGAAGACCCACATCTCCTCCTACCACCCCCTCTTCACCCTCTTCACCACCTCCTCCCCCCCAATATCAAACTATTGCCAGTTTAGTTCAGACTGATTAAAGGAGCCGCATTTCATTGACAACAGTATCGCAGCACCAGCATCGGCCCCGTCCACCAAGAGCACATCCTTCCACCCCACTTTGGAAATTCACCGCTGATTAGAAGCCTACGGAGGCCCACCGGAGGAAATCTTTACGAGGTACGTGAGGCTCTCTTGGCTTAACGACGTCGTCTCAAAGTCCCTGTGATTGGATGACTTTTTTTCTTTTTTTTTCTTATCCAAATTGCATTCACAAATCTTCTTCTCTGTCATTGTTTGTCGCGTGCAGTGCTACAAGATATTCATTAATAGTATAGGTAGGTCATTAAATATAGAACTTGAATGGGTCCTCGCTTATAGTTGAAGTTAGTGAAGTTATTGGTTTGCTTGCATTCAGGTTAGTATCTATTGAATGGGTCCTCGCTTACAGCCGAAGTTAGTGAAGTTATTGGTTTGCTTGCATTCAGGTTAGTATCTATTGAATGGGTCCTCGCTTACTGCTGAAGTTGATGAAGTTATTGGTTTGCTTGCATTCAGATTAGTATCTATTGAATGTATATTGAATATATAGTTTTAGTCGCGTAACATGAGATTTGAGCTCCAATTTGCATTGGGTTAGGTCCTCTGCTACCACTATCGAGGTGTATCTTACCGTGTTTTGAATACGTTACCGGTATTACAGTGTGTTTAATTAACCTCAACCACATGGCAAGGCCGAAGTGACCATCATCTTCCGTCTCTTCCGCTCATGATTTATAACCTACTCCCTACCAAGGAGGAGTGGATATCGTCTGTTGTCACTAGATAACACACCAGGTGTTTGTTATAAATGCGTTTCTCTCCATGATATTGTCTGGCAGGAGCTACTGATGATCCGGGGCATTAATCTGACCAGAGGTGCTACGAGGTCCACCATCGAGAAACACACACTGCCGCACAAGTACATCAAGGTAAGAGCCGCTGACGGCCGCAGAGCCGTGCGTCGTGTCGAAAACCGCATCTCCGTTAGGGCGAAACCATTCTGTGTATGAACCGAATGGTGTATTCTATATATCTGGCTAGGGGCATTTATGGACCTATTCTGGTGAGTCAGGGTATGAAATCTGACCCAGAGGTGCCACGAGGTCCACTATCGAGGTACTGCCGCATAAGAATAATATCGTGAGCCCGTCAATGGTGCCTATTCCCCATCAACCAACCCATGACCTCGAGGAACCTACAGTTACGTTGGCACTAAATTAACCCATTACAGGTATGGGTTATTTGAAGTTAAGAATGTCTTTTTCCCCGGTCGAGGTATAATGACCCGGTCATTCTGGACGAACCTTAAACCTACAGAGAAAACCGGAGAAGGCACTGGAGACGGAAGTCGAAGAGGCCGCCACCTCCACACCAGCCCAAGAGGAGGATGACGACGACGAAAAGTGTACCATCTGTTTGTCAATATTTCAGGATAACGAGGACGTCAGGTGAGTCCGGTGCAAATAGGATAGGTCGAACGCAGACCTTCGTGAAAGATAGATCTGCTTTTACTGTGGCAACGTACCCATTGACCATTTGCAACGTCTGACAAAATTGTCTACTTCCAACTATTATGATTATTATTGTTACTACACCTATATAAGTATTATTATTATTATTACGTAAGCATAGCCTGGCATGTAACATTGCTGAATCTCGGCCGACAGGAAAATGTGGACTGTCAAACAATAACCGCGTTGGGTTCTTGCCAGTGTTTGGATAAAGGACTACTGAATTGTTTCACATGCTTTTGCTTGGAACCAGGGGATATTTTGGGTGATCCAGTGGCTATGTTGTACGTATCTTTTTAATATTTTGCTGTAATACAGTTGCATTAATCGAAAACGAGCAATTTTATATAATTTAATTAAAATATTAATTGAACATTGTCTAGTCCTTCCAGAAATGTCTCCCCACCAGATTAAACAACTATTTAACCCCATGTGCCAAAAGTTACTTGTATCGCTTCCACTATTTATTTATTTTATCGAAAGGGAGAAAACTACTAACAAAAGTGTAGCCTAGTCTATAATGTAGGATAGGATACTAGCATAGCCTAGTCTACAGTAGGATAGGTTACTAGTGTAGTCTAGTTTACAGTAGGTAGGATAGGATACTAGCATAGCCTAGTCTACAGTAGGATAGGTTACTAGTGTAGTC
>JAODAG010163188.1:3683-14411 GCA_027574785.1 Orphnurgus asper
AATCCCCTCCCCTTAGGCCCAGTGTTCGAAATGGTCTGGGTATAGATTCTCCAAGACATGTCAGGACCCATCTAAACACGAGGGTCCCAAACTGGTTCCTCCAATGCACGTTTTTGCCACCAACTATACCAAATGAGACAACTTTCAACAAAGTGTAAACTGATTAGTCGACTTCATTTGAAAGTAACCTCGTAAGGCGGTCCCGGACCTCTTGCCGTGAGACCCTCCCATGCTGATTGTGCATTCTATACTGCTACTTGAAATTTAGAAGTGCGCCCTACCAGTATACCTGCATACCGCCACCACTTTCCGCCACATCGTTCAATCAAAGCAGTGATCATGGCTTACTGTGCCGGACGAGAGAGGGTATGGGATAATTTCCACAACATTTTGAAATGATAAGGACGGAACACAAAATGGTTTAGCTAGGTCGATGTGTCATGTACCCAGACCGAGCTCAGAATTTGCGGTACGAATATACGTACCGTTGAGAGCATAAGGGTCAAACCAAATCGACGCAAATGGAAATAATTTGCATGTCTAATTGGGATTAAACATCACCGTTGGGAAACAACACGACTGATCTCCTTTGAACAAAACCCTGCATCCGATCCTGCGAGCCACGCTCACAACGTTTCGCCACACACCAAAAGCATTGCAACAAATGTCAGCTGGTTGTATAGTACGGTATATACTGCTATACCACATACCCAGTTATAGCATATTGTCAGCAAGTCAGTATCTTCACCGTGACTAAAAAGGGAGGGCGCAACCACTCGACTTAAAAATCCCTCCCTAAGACTACATTTTAAGTAAACGGCAATATCCAAATACAGTAATTGTTGTTCAAAATGCCAAGTTTCGGAAAATTCTCCCCTCCCTCGAAAAATTGACACTTTTTGATATAGGCCTACCAAGCAATGTCTTAGAAGGCATACATGTAGTAAATACAGCCTTTCGCCCACTTCAGAAATTTGCGCCGTTTCGCACGTAAATAGTCATACTTTCCTCTTCTACTAGTTGAATTAAATGAACAGAAATTTTCATATGCGCTCACGTTTTCTGGCACAACCAGCAAATAGCATGTTCCCTTCTATTCGCTGATGCATATTTAAATCTGTTTGCCTGCTACACATTTTAACAACAATCCTATTAAGTTAATTAAGCGATTCGGGGAGGGGGAAGGGTATAAATAATAAATATCGCATATTGAAATCTTGTAGTGCCAGTTAAACAAAATTTAACTAGTCCAAATTTCAGAAAAAGTCGCTAACTTCCAATATTTTCGATCAAAATATCGGAAATTTATCTATTCGGACTTTTCAGTCGGATTTTCACCGTCAGGGTAAGTTGGGGTTACTGGGACAGTGGGGTTAGTGGGACAGACCGTACAATATCCAGTACAATAGTACATTAGTGGAATTGAATACTGGACAAACAAACTATTTTCTTCACGCGCAAACACAATTGAGAGCGTATCGACTGAAAATACCGATTAATAATCGCCCAAAATCAATGGTCATCCTGTACCATTACGCACCACAATGTCCGCTTAGTATAAATTGGAATCCTAGTGCAAATTGTGGCTAAGGTTTTAAAAGTGATTATTCGAATTCTAAAGTCCGGTCTGACGAATTTCTTGTTGCTACGATATTCAGAAGTGTCCCACCAATCGTCTACGTATTGAATGTAAGTATTATAGTTCTAGTAGTATTGATATAATATTATTATGTATGCCATTGCTAGGCCGTCAGGGGGCTTTGTGACGAAAACAAAAAGTTGTTGTGGGGCCAATGGGTGGTAGATAGAATATTGCCATTTCCATACATTCTGAGATATTATAAAACAAAAAACGGTAGTTACTTGAACAATAAAACATGTTTGTATACGGCAATATCACGATTCAAGTATTTTCGGCTAAAAAGACAAATATTCGAGCAAATTTGACCTTGCCACCGAATATTTCTTGTCTCCGCCTGATTAATTCAAAAGATATTGAATTCACTTTAATTAAGAAACATTTGGCGTTCCATACGCTCTTTGTTTTCATCACACACACACACACACACGCACGTGGTATCATTCAATTCTTTTATTCAACTTATGCAACTCAACGAAATATTTTCGTATCTTGTTTCCACACTGTATCTGTGGTTCCCTCCGACCTTCGCGTGGTGGGTGGTACCGTCGGGTCGACATCGTGTGTGACGTTTCACATTTGCCGAATTCGTCCACTAACGTTAATTCCCCCCCAATAAATATTGTCAACTATATATAATAATCAAGGCCAGAATAACTCTTTTTGGAAGGAAACAATTATTGTGTCCATTATTGTAAGCATGGTGGAAGCCTTGGAAAAGCTGTTTTTTAGTAGTGCCGTCTGGTGGAAAAGCAGAACGAAATTACACTGACTAAGGTACCAAAAAAAAAATGTCGACCGATTTTCCTCCTCCTCCTCCTCCTTCTCCGTCCTCGGATCTGAACGGGTCTGCTGCTGCTGCGAGGGACTTTCCTCCGATCGAAGAGGAATACGACGCGGGATCTAGTACTACTACTACTACTACTACTACTAGTATCATGGAGTTTGATGATCATAAAGGCCGCAACGACGATCCGGTGGAATTTAATATTACGACGATGGTTGGCAACGAATCGATCGAAGAAGCCGCTGTTGCAGAGAGAGAAGAAGATGACAGAATCGGGGAAGGGATCGAGTTTACTCGAATGGCGGATACGCTGGATAGATTTGCTCATTTTACCATTCGTAAGCAGACAAGTTACAGGTAGGGTCGGTGACTTTCGTTTTCTTTCGTGATGAATGATTCCCAGTCATATAATGGTTCGCGTGAAAATTCCAGTTAATGGGAATTCCCCAAATTCCAGACGCAGTAGTAGTAGTAGCATAGTACTATTATTATTACTATTGCCATGGTACGAGTAGAATTAGTACTCAACTACTATTTACTAAGTACTAGTAATATTACTAAGTAAGTACTACTAGTATTTTCTGGTGGTATTTGGTAATAATACTAGTCAGTACTAGTAGTACTTTATCGAAGTTAGTGCTGCGGGATGGTTTTGTGCACGGCTCGAGTCTAACTAGTATACCATTACGATGACGGTTTGATGCACAAAAACTTATACTACTAGTACTACTACTAGTACTACTACAAATACAATAGTACTACTAGTACTACTACTAGTTAGTTAGTTACCAAGCAGCGACAGTTGACAGTCGTTGTTCAATGTAGCCACGTGCAATGGCTGCATAGTGTTATGATTGCTTAGTAGTATAGTATAGTATAGTATAGATAATAAGGTCATATTAAGGATCAGAAAGGACAATGTCCTCATAAAGGATCCTGAACCACAAAACCATAAATTCTACCAATAGTACAAAAATATGCATCAATACCATTCTTGAAGGCATTGACACTAGTACTACTAGAAGTAGTACTAGCATACACCAATGACTCAGGCAAGTCATTCCACTCATCCATGGCCTCCAACTCTCTGTGAAAAGAAGAACTTTCTGATATCTAACCTTGAAAAATCCTTACGAAGCTTAAGACTATGATGACCTCTGGTACGGTTATTGTTCGACCAATTGAAAAAATCATGAAATGTCAGCCTATCAAAACCATGGACAATTTTAAAGACTTGCAAAAGATCACCCCGAAGACGTCTCAGTTCCAATGTAGTAAGCTTCAGACGTAACAGTCGCTGCTCATAAGACAGGGAACTAATAGAACTGATCAACTTCGTTGTCCTCCTCTGAACACGCTCAAGAATAAACCTATCCTTAGCCAAATATGGGTTCCATGCCTGAAATGCATACTCCAGATGAGGCCTGATCATCTGTTTATACAATCTAAGAACAATGTCCTTGTGAAGAAACTTAACATTTCTCCTCATCAACCCTAAAATCCAATTTGCCCTATTGGCAGAATCGACACACTGCTTAGATGGTTTTAATGAAGAATCCAAATGGATACCGAGATCTTTCTCCTGCTGAACTACCTCCAAATTTAGTAGTAGTACTACACCTTTGACAAGTTTTTATTGTGAACGTTGCACAGTGAATATATGATGTTATTGTAAGAAGTTGACTACACGGTTCACTACATGTACATGCTTGGCATGACAAAAACAGGGAAAATTAAGATGGAAAATACTACAATAGAGTCCATGATCGGGGAGGTTGACATTACGTTACACAAACCTCCCCCCCTGGGGTCCTTGTATTCACTGTGCCACGATGAGCACCCCCAATATCCGGTACAAAACGTACCGCGGTCCTCTCATCGCCACAAATGTAAGCTACTCAAAACAAATTAGCCGCAGTGTAGTTTCTACCACAAGGTACATAGGCGACATGGACCTGTCAGGTTTCATGGTAGAAAAAGGAGGAGACAATTCTTGATGCAACACTGCATAGGATGAAAACCATTTTGAATCTGATTTTCGACCTAGTTATATTTGATCCGATGTGAAAAGAAGCGGGATGTCATGATAAACTGCATGATGGGATTCAACTCCCGTGTCACCTATGTCTTTGGTAATAATTAAGATTCAGCAGCAAGTAGCTGTTTTTTTAACCTTTTAACTTATTCTTGTACGTTTGAATCGTTGCATGATCGTATATGCGTACAGTTTTCCGTTTTGTGACATAGTCACCCGTGTTGTAGCACTACAGTATATATAGCTTCTATAGCATACACTTTGACAACATTAGGGATGGTTACGTTGCAACTGTATTCTTAAACAAGTGGTTACATATTAATATTTTTCCAGGTTAGATAGCAGAAAGTGCTTTCTCTTTTCGCAGATACTGGTAGATGAGTGGAATGAATTGCTTGAGTCGTTGGTGCATGCTGGTAGTAGTACTGGTGTGAATGCCTTCGAGAATGGTATTGATGCTTATTTTTCCGATAATGGTAGAATTTAGGGTATTTGTGGTTCAGGATCCTTTATGAGGACATTGTCCTTTCTGATCCTTATTATCTATACTACATTATACTATACTGATATTGTTTCATGCCTATCTAAGTTTAAGGCTATGTGGTCTAGCTAGGCTCTATTGCCATATACATGTATGTGTTTGCACTAGCTTCCCCTTAAGGCTTTGGCATCTAATTTGCATGCAGTAGTTTATTGTCTGCTGAACAATAAAATCAACTGCTGAGATAATTTTTTTTTTTTTTTCATGATCATACTGATGAAAGAACATAGTCAGTGATTACCAGTATGGCATAACTAACTAAAGGCTTCAAACATAATTACATAATTACACTGCATATGTAACTAAATCTGAGAGTGTGACATAATGGTCTGAGTGCCCGCTTCTTAGCCCAAAGGTCGCCAGTTCGATCCCCAGGCATGACTTGTTCAGCACAGCTGCTTTGCAGTGGTGAGGAGTACAGTCTTTCATGGTGTTTGTAATGATTCGGTTAGATTTTTCATTGGGTGGAATGGTTTCATGTTTCACAATAACTTCGCTCAGAACAGCTGCAGAGGTGATGAACAGGATGCCCTTTGAGAAAGTGGTCAAAGATCACATCCGTTGGGTTGGTATGGTAAATGGCAGTCCTGGGAGCAGGATGGGATGGTTGGATATATGCCTACCGCCTAACATTGGTCAAAAAGAGAAGGCTTGTTAAAGCCGGTTTTTATCCATGATCACAACACAAACAGGGGTTTATGAGGCTTCCTAACCGGAATGGAAGCCAATTTTTGTTTACATTATAACTGTTTATCAGTGCAGAAGGATTGTAGCCAAATGGCAATCACATTGGAGTATACTTATAAGTTTAGGGATATATTGCTTAACCCTAATCCTCAATCCAAGTTCTAACCTTGAACCTCACTTAAGTATATATACTGGAAATTCATACTTTCTATGAATTGAATGTGATCACTTGGTTTAAACAACCCTTCTTATTTGACAACCAGTGCTACAGAAAAACATAAAAATCACCACCTGGAACTTGGAAGGTGTCTGTCAGTAAAATAGCTAGGTAGCAGTGCACTTAGTATAAGCCTGCATGTCCTACTGTACAGTAGCTGCAATATTCATAGGTTGTGCCATGTTAGGTTTTTGCAATTGTGATCTGATCTAAACTTTGTTTCCAACTTTCATAGCCAGGTCAGGCCCTAGGTCATCGTCATCTAGAGTTCCATTTGAGTGCCTTGTGATATTTCCTAGCAGATGAACCCTCTGTTCCCTTGTCGTTGCTTTTCATGACCATGTGTTTTAAGCCGTGATGGGAATGGTAAGCACTACAACACAAACCCTTGCTTTTCAAATAACTTGGGCATGGATTTTTCTAGCTATACAGTTACCTATTCTTAGCCACAATTTATAGTACCACAGTGGCATGCTCAGTTTGTGGTCATCTGTTTGGGGGTTAGATATGAGAATATTCTATAGATGTGTAAAAAAAAAAATGGTGTAAATATGGTGCCATTGTATATATGTGCCTTTGTTGTGATGTTTATCTATTGACATCCATCACTCATATCCACTGGCCTATACAATACTGGAGAGGCTATAATCCTCTTAGGGCTGAGGTACTTAATTTATCTGGTTCAGTAAGTACATGGTACTCTGGAGGAAGCCTGAGGGACTGTACAGGAAATGATATTACATCATGTAATGCCACTTGGAATATACTAGGGGTTAAACCAGGGATAGGCTGCCATCTACCTGTACAATGTATACTCTATTTGAGGCACAGTAGTCTTGCATGAAGTATGCATGTGTCGGCTGGTATACAGTACTATATTTGAGGTGGTCTGACACTGGCATGAAGAACCTTCCAAACAAATGAACTCACTGTAGAGACATTGCATGGTTACTAAGTATATATGTTATTATGGTATTATATATGGACAGTTTCTATACGTACTGTATTAATGTTACCATGTACGGTTCATAAATGTATCGTGGCTACAGCATATGCTCCTTCCAATGTTCTGTGATGATAACAGCATGCTAGCATTCTAAAATGCTATGGCCGCTATGCTTTGTAATCGAACATTGTGGATTTTTATTTCTCTTATAGCAACCTGTACCAATATGTTCGCATCACCATATATACTGTACATTTATCGATGCATCAAGTTACTTAAATCATGCAGCTACTTGAACCAGTTAGTCCCATAGCTTCAACCATACTGACATGTATAAACCTCAACAAATGATGCTTAATTCTTGTTACTGTAGGAAAAAAAACAGAATTTATTTTTGCTAGTATAACAACATAACTACCAAAACAGGACCACAAACATATAACCACTTTCTTGGAAATAGAAGAAAACAAGTGGTTCATGAAGCAGTTCAGAAATTACACAGCTCTATCGGCCTGTTATCTGCTTAAACTATAACATATACAGTATATCACATCATTTTATGTAAAAGATGCAGTGTTGCTAATCTGTCATTGTGAATATTTGCTTCTACTTGGCTTAATACACACATGTGTATACATGACTTTCCTTCTTTTCCTACTTTCCTTCCCATGAAATCTAGAAAACCTTGACTGTAATTATTTCCAGGTTTTGTGGATGTAGTGTACAAGAAATGCTTACAAAATATATATTCAAAGTAACAATTTCCTGAAATTTTCATCTCAGATAGATATATAAGGGTTAAATTAACAAAGCCTTTCGGCTTTAGCTTTTATATTCTTTATATTCCTTGTATGGTGCTGGGGGAAGGATAGTGAGGAGGTTTCCACATTTTTCCAGCTATGGCTCTGGAGTTGGGGAAGGGGTAGGGATGGAGCAATGGTGACAGAGCCTCCAATGCTCTCTGATTGGAGGGAGGCCACCTGCTACCCAGTATATTCTTCACCACAGTAAAATAAATCCTATAGGCCTATTCACAAATATTTATCCAAAAGTGTAAAACACCTATAGTAGCTGTAACCTACTATAGACAGCACCAGACCTACTGACTGCTGCTGCTACTACTATATACTACTAGTCAACTCCTGTTAAGCTTCCGCCCGGGGGGGGGGGGTGGTGCTTCAGCTGGGCATGTGTAAAAACTCGTGCCTGGATAAGATGAGTGAGTCTCCAGAATATGAGGTTGCTGATGAGATGAAGTATGAAAGTATAAAAATTTGAGAGCCGGGACGGGTACATAGTGGCAGTGGAGGCGGGATGAGAAGGCGCTAACTGCGAGGCTGTTGAGAGTTGTTAGAGTCCTGTCTGTTGTGGTCTGTTACTGGATGATGAGACATTTGTGTATCGATGGTTCTTGTTTCTCGGAGACTAGAATTCTTGTCATGGCTGGTTCAGAGACAGCTGGCTTGTAGTTGGTATATTTCGGTGAGTTTAATGCTTGTTTTATGGAGGTGTAATGCATGTTTTATGGAGGTTAAACAGGAGCTAATCCAATCAGAGTTCTTTGTCCAGGCCTGTGAGTGGGAGAGAGAGTTGACACTGACAGTGGATAAAGTCATGTAGGTGGTTATTTTGTTCAGGAAATTGACTACTGCATGCAGCAGCTTCTTTCTATCCAGCATGCTAGAAACAGAAAGCAACAATTCAAGGACAATGTATTTCATTAGTCTTTAGGGTATAATAAGGTTTCAGTTACTATAAACTATCCTGACACAATACCTGTTGGATTAAATAGTCCATTGTTTGGATATGGTTTAATCTAAGATGGCTGTCACTTTACCTCAGTGCTGCTTTATATAGAAAGCTGATTGTTAATTAATAGACAGTGTTTTGGTTTCAAGGTTTAGCTTCCAGTTTCATTCTGGAAAGGAGACCCCCTTCCAGCCAGCTAGCTGCTCCTTGATTTTCAAATAGCATAAAGAAAGTAAAGAAGATGGGGTGGGTTAACAATTCCAGTGGTGTACTGTATTTAAACAGATTTTAAATATTTATTATGCACTTCGAGACGTAGCTGGTTTAATGAGGCATTTTGTACAAAAATTATATAAATATTGAGGACTTGGTGGTTGCAGGGCAGTTATACATTACCTCCATCCATACATATACTAAGATTCATAAAATATGGACATAATCTAGGTAAGCAGCATCTGTTGCTTATTACAAAATCCCAATCTTGTTCATGAAGTAATTGTCGCGTAACTGTGTCCCAATGCATAAATGGAACAAAACCTGTAGGCTATATATAGGCCATCGCAGGGATGGGTTGATAGTAAAGGAACATGTGGAGGAGGATTATACCCTTATTATATACGTATTACAATTAAAGCAGGATTTGATATGGTTTACTTCCAAAATTGGGGCAGATTGGAGTGGGAGAGGGGAGGGGGTTGGGCAGAGGAATTGCTACTGCTTGCTTCTATTCATCATTCATTCTGCACGCATGAGTTCGTATGATCGAACAATTCGTTCAAAATTGAGGGAGCGTTCTTCACATGTACAGTCAAGGGAAGCTATACTTTCAAGATAACCAAGGCACACAGGAATAACTTTTTTTGTGTTTCACCACTTCAAACCTATGCAGAATCTGGTCATTTACAAGTGATGCTGGGATAATCCAGTACACCAGTTGTGAGCTAAGGTTTGGGGAATTGTATTCCAACTTTTTATGAATGGATGATCACTTCCTCTTGTATGGATTGATAGATAATTGGTAGATAATTGGTACATACACCTGTACTTTGTAGACACTTGGTAGATAATTGTGAAGGTCAAGCAATTCCGGCCATAGGAGAGCTAAGGGTGCAGTGGTAAAAGGTTTACCAATTGGTAAGATCAGTGTAATTATTGTGAGTGTAATTGGTGCTTGGAGATGTACAGTTGGATAAAAACCAGGTAAACTTGGCAATCAGCTACAATCATTACGAATGTCATGCAGTCATACCTCGAACGCTGCAAATTTCAGTATAATGTATGTTTTTCTCTCTAATGTGAAAGTTAAAAGAATAAGTATAATTCTGAACATTTAACAATCAGTCGTAAGCAATATTTGTCAGCAGTTGGATTTATTGTATGATGGGATACGATTTGACCTTTTCAACGTTGTAATAACACCGAATGAGGTTTAATTATACATCCCCTTTGTGGCCTCTACTGTACATTTTCCTTGGGTTTCAGGATCTTCCAGTAATGGCAGGCAGATTCTTCCATCCCTTCTTCGTCGCTATGACTTTATATGTCGTAGAATTCTGAAAAGCTTCATCTGCTAGCTCTTTCCTTTGCTCTTACCCGCCGTTAAGTTGAAGATGTTCAGTCATAAAAGAAAGCTGATATCACCCCTAGACTAAAATGAAGCAGGTGCTGTGCCAAAGTCGAATCTTTGTCTTCCGTCTCCACTTTTCGTCTCGTTAAGTAGTTTTTTTTTTTACGTCCGCCCACACAGTTACTCGAGTACAGTGCGAGTACCTTGTGCGAGAGAGCTTATTATAGGGGGCTGTTATAAATTAAATTTCCAGGAGACCTCGATTGAAGGGAATAAATAACGTTTATATACATACTTACGAGGTACCGGCACCGCGACCGCAGTTGACCGGCGAATTGACATTGCGGACATTTACGGGGCGGGGATTCCGGTCGACTATAATGCGAAAGTTTCTCTGAATCTTCAAAGTTGGGTTCCTAGCACCATCGAAAATTTTACTTTTGTATTGTATCGAATGATATATATGATCCATGTTTTGCAGTAAAAGAATAATATATAACCTATACATGTATATATATAACATATATATACATTTATACATGTATATATATATATATAAC
>JAODAG010163299.1:0-14410 GCA_027574785.1 Orphnurgus asper
AACAATATTTATTAACTGCCAAAGACTGGAAAATCCCCGAAATGATTCCTTACAAACATTGTTTTTACAAAAAAGTTCCCACTTGTTACGTGGTCTGTATCAAATTTAGTGGGCCGGAATTCCCCGCTTAAATGTATAAACGTAAAATGCGTTTTCACCACACGTGGTGATGTGATTTCGGACGTTATTGAGAATATCAATAACCAATCACAGTTTTGTTTAGCGGTCATGGCAGGGCTCGAATTTCGCACTTTATCACTCGCTAATTGCGAGTCGAATTTGTAATTACGTGTAGAAAATATAAGGCACTAGCATATTTTAGCATGTAGAATTTTTATAATACATTCTGTAAAATATTTACTGATAACGATCTGTACATTGACCGCAGTGACGCTAAGTACGGTACTCTTAGTAGTATAGCTGAAACTGATGCACCAACGTAATTGAAACGACTTTTGACAATTCATGACTCGCTGCTCCGACGACCAAGTCTCGTTGACTTTACTGTGTGAAAATTCGGAGATTACGAGCAGAGAGGGAACACAGTGCGCGGTGGCAACAGTGCGTAGTGCAATTTACACACTGTGAGATTAATTTACCTACTGCGGCATGAAATAAATACTAGCGGGCGACTCAGTCACGCAATAGCGAGGCTCTATCCAGTAAAATGGCGGAATCGACTAGAAAGAATCAAACCCTTACATCATTCTTTAATAATGAGATTCGAGGCATGGCTTGTGCTGTTTGTTTATCAGAACATTGCAATGTATGAAGTAGACTAGGCTATTGTATAACGTAACAGGCTAACGTTACAGTGTATGACTAAAAATTAGTTATAATTTACACATGGAGAAAAAAGTCATTCTACACGTGGTAAATATAGTTAAAGCTTTGGCTGTAGTGTTTGGGGTTCACGACTTGAAAACGTCCCCCACCCCCACGCATCATTCTGAATAATAGTTGCATCGAGGAAGTATGTATGATATCTGTGCATTGGATAATTTACGACTCTAACATTCCTCACAATATCGGATCGGCATTGGCCCGATATTATGATTGAAATATCGGATATCGGCTAAAACCGATATTGGCAATATTGGCCCAACACTAGCTAGTATAGCTCTATGTAGGGTTTCAATAAGACAGTAAGCGAATCTTTTATCAGGTGACTATCTAATGATATTGGGCATGATAGTGTAGCTCTAGTTGTGGTTTCTGTACAACAGAAAGCTTGCATTTCATCATGTCTATTTAATGCTAACTGGGTATACTAGATTATAGCTCTACGTAAGGTTTCAATAAGACAGAAACCAAGCCTTTCATCATGCATCTATCTAATGCTACATTAGGTATGCCTGAGCAAAGAGCAGTGAATGAAAATAATTATAAGTAAACATTACCAAAACAACAGTGTAAAAATCCACATTTCTGGAAATTTCACGCACAATTGCCAGGTTGATAGCTATGCGTGGGAGTTACTGCTCCTGGAGGTTATACACTTCGCTAACTATGAACTTATTGCAAAAAAAACCCTGCCCCCTCCCCATTGGCACCATAAAACTGGGAAAACCGAAAAATGAAAGGAAACAGTCGTTTGGATGTCAACTTCATTTTGAGCAGTTCAGCACCCCCTGCTCTCCCTTTCAATTTCCTATTTAATCATTCTGCTACCCCTTTCATGACAATGTATACATTTCGCGCAACTAGACTGAGGCATAGTCCAACAATATCTCTTAACTATGCATATTTATACTAACAAGTTGAAAGTTCATACTGATATTCAATCCCAAAATTTCAAACATTTGTTTACAAAAAAGTTTGCATTTGTTACGTGATCCCCACACACTTGAACATGTGGCATTCTAGCTAGAGGGAGAAAACACAGACTTTCAATGGCATGTTTTCGTAACATGTAGCGGTGCGTTAGACATAAATTATATTATTTTGGATGTATTAGAGAATAACACTGTTGTCCAATTATCTGTGTGCTTACCAAAGCATATTGCAATGTACTAAGTAGATGTACTAAGTAGACGAATAAAACAAATAACTACACACATCAAACGGGTAGTCTGGAAACATATTGAAAGATTGGCAACATTTTTACTGTATGGGCATGCCCATAGCTTTGCCCATGTTGTAGGAGGAACATATATCTTACTGTATAGGCCCAGTGTTGTAGGCGGTACAGATATTATTTTACTCCCATCCTACAGCTCTGATGGAAACCACTCTGAAGGGGACCCTATTACAGCCATCATGGGCATTGACATTACCCTACAGTACCTTTATAAACTATTGGTGGACACTCTTCCTGTTTGTCTGGAGAAAAATATACGGTATTGTCACTATTCATGGAAAATTTAGTAATTCTGAGGTCTTCCAATCAAATGTGCTTGTGTTGAGTATACTGTTTTGTTGTTAGTTTTGTGCAGAATATTACCTATGTAAAGAGTAATGTACATATGTAATGGACTATAAAGCATACATCATGATACTTTTGAGCAATATAGAAATACAATGGACTATAAAACATACATCATGATAGATATAAGCATGAACATACAAATGCAATAATATACAATACATTGGACTAGAAAAATACATCGATCATGAAGCATTGAAAGTACAAATGCAATGGCCTACAAAACATACATCAAGTATGAACATACAAATGCAATATTGACTATGAATCATACACTGATAGATATGCATGAAATGTACAAATGCAATGAGCTATAAACATACATCATGCTAGATATAAGCATAAACATACAAATGCAGTGGACTGTAAAATATCCATCATGATAGATTTAAGCAATAACATACAAATGATATGGACTGTAAAACATACATGATGGTAGATTTAAGCATGAACATACAAATCAATGGACTATAAAACGTACATTAAAATAGATTTAAGCTTTAACATACAAATGCAATGGGCTATAAAACGTACATGATACATTGATGCATGAACATACATAAAACGTACATCATGATAGGTTGATGCATGAACATACAAATGCAATGGACTATAAAACATACATCATGATATATTTAAACATGAACATATGAATGCAATGGACTATGAAACATACATCATGATAGATTTAAGCATGAACAAACGAATGCAATGGCATATAAACACATCTTGCGAGATATAGCATGAACATACAAATGCAATGGACTACAAGACATGCATCATGATAGATTTAAGCAATGACATACAAATAAAACAAACAAACATCATGATAGATTGATACATGAACATACCTACAAATACAATGGACTATAAAACATGCATTATAAATGATTTTGGCATGAACCTACAAATGCAATGGGCTATAACACATACATCATGAAAGTATTTAAACAATAACGTATACATGTAATGGGCTATAAAACATACATCATGATAGATAAGCATGAACGTATAAATGCAATGGGCTATAAATCATACATCATGATTGATGCATGTACATATCTACAAATGCAATGGACTATAAGCCTACATCATGATATATATAAGCATGAACATACAAATGCAATTGACTATAAAATATATGTCATGATAGATTGAAGCCATTACATACAAATGTGATGAACTATAAAACATACATGATGGTAGATTTAAGCAAAATGCAATGGACGTATATTTTGATAAATATAAGCATATTGATAAATACAAGTACAATGGTCTATAAAACATACCACGGGATAAATATAAGCATTAACATATAAATACAATTGGATTATGAAATTCCTTCTTTCAGGTGTTTCATTATGGACAACAAAGGATACCTGGTAGCCCATCCTCATATGTTAGAACCAATACACAAAACCCCTATCGAACAGCAGCATATTACGCATAAGGTAAGTGGTGACATTACCTTCATAGTTTGGTTAATGTTTAGGTTATATCTTGAGCCATTAATCTATCTGTATGTTATTCAATGTTTATATGCATGTCATTCCACATTCAATATATCTGTTTGTTATCCTCCCTTATTCAAAATATCTGTAAGTCATCTCCATTCCATATTTCCATTCAATATATATTTGTAAGGGTGTATACGTATGTATGTTAATTGTATCTCCATTCCATACATCTGCATGTTGTATCCATTCCATATTTGGGTATGTTATCTCCATCATCTACATTCATATACATCTCCATTCCATGTATAGGTATGTTATCTCCATTCCACATATCTGTATTTACTATATCTGTGTTTACTATATACCATTTATATGTGATCTCCATTCCCTATATAGATATGTAATTATCTCAATTATTTCCATATATCTGTGTGTTGTTTCCATTCCATTCAATATATTTACATCGCCTCACCATTCCATGTATGTTTCCATTCAATATATTTGTATCCCATACAGTGTTTGATTTTCTATATAAAAAAAATCTCCACAGATCCCATTTGGGGGTCACATGAGCGGATTTATAATACAAATGAAGTGCTTGGATGTATTTTTTGGCACATTTCTGTGGGGCCCCTTGTTGCCCCACCTCCTCCCCCTGGATCTGCCATTTTGTTCATCTAATTTGGGTTCTGTAACTTCTCCACAAACAAAGCTTATATTAAGCAGGAGCGGGGCAATTTTTACCCCACGTTTGGCGCCTGGTTTGTACTATAGTATTCCGATAATTTCTATATTTAGCGCTCGCAAAACACTCTTTGTTTCATTGTTGGTAAACATCAACTTCATTGACTGCAGCGTTTGGTGGTTTTATTTAAATGACAAACTACGATCGTACAAACAAACTCCCTAGCAGGAAAAAGAAATATCAGTTCGACACGTGAACGTTTACACACTCCTGTGCACCAGTGTTCTTTTTTCTCCCAGCTACGTGGTGCATTACTAATACAAGTTAGCTTGCAGTGCATACCGAACTGATTAATAATATGCGTGTATAGGCTATGCAATTTAGCGTTAGGTAATACTGGTAGGCTAGCCTATTTCACATTGAAGATTGATTTAGAGTACAATGTTTCTTTTAGAAAGCTAAGTTTCGTGGCTAGATGGATGACTGCTAACAATGCGGTTAGTTGCTGAACTGTACACGTTTCTTTTATCAAGATTTTGGTGCTACTTTAATAGATCGATATATGCCTGCATATATTTTTGCATCGCACCTTGTGCGATGAAATTGTGAGACGGTGTCGCAAAGTCGCCGTTTTGGTTCACATATTGTGATGCGATACAGGGGAAATCGAACACTGATGGTATAACCTTTTAAATTTGTAATTTATTTGACTGTACGTAGAAACTGCATGAGATTGTACTTTCTATAGGTGTTCATCCATTCTCTCCATTTTCTCTCTATTGTGCAGGTACAATAACATCTTTGAGTTTATAATAGTGCAGATTTTTTATTATCATAATGTACAGCAACTCTGACCGCTTCATCTTTTGTGAATCTATTTAACATCATTAAGAGATTGATATGTGCATATGCTAACATGGATGCGCTCAAATGTGTATATTGTGGTCCTTCTCCAGCCATGAACTGTAGTATATCACATGTTTATGGAATTAACAGGGGGCATCTTTGCTTACCATTACCAACAAATGTACCATTATCTGTGGTATGCAATCACATTCTCCAGAATCAGTAACAACTATTTGAGAATATTTTCTCTCCATGCAACACCCAATAGTTCTATCTTGCAGCATCCACATTTTCTTATGAGCGCTAAAGCGCTATAATAGCTTCAGTTATTTCATGATCTGTAAGAATATTCGACTCTATCATTGCTACCCAGCCATTTTCAGGAAAATGTTAAATTTATTTAAAGTAGGTTTGAACTGATATTTTTTCTTTCACAATTACAAAAGCTGCATCACTTTCACAGAAGGGCATATTTAAATCTGAATCTGAACCTAATTCTACCTCTAACAATTCTATTAGCGATTCGTGGTATTCTTGTTTACGATAGATGCTACCATATAATAATACATACTGTAAATTTTCCAATTCATCTAAACTATACCTATCAACCACACAACCTCTGGATTCTGTAGGTGTTCTTTGATAGAATCCCAAATATCACCCTCAAAATAACAGATATTTCTTCCTTGTGGAAAATGTAATACCCTTGTCCATTATGTGCTATAATTTCAATGTTACCCCGGCGTTCAGTTCCTTCTCCAGAGGAGAACCCAGTGTATTTTCCAGTTTCATGAATAGTGTCACCTGATTTTATAATAATAGCCTTTTTCTTTTTTCTCTACATCTTCTACTGTAGCACCTTGTTCGTGTACATTTTGTTCTCATTCTGCAATAATTTGTTTTCTTGGGTCCTGTACCTGTTCGGTAATGTTTGAAAATACTCTATGCATCTTTGTGCATCTCAGTTATATTCACCCTTTTTCATATTTGGCTGAAACTTTAGGTTATCAGAATTTGGTTCATTTATACTGAATAAACCATAAACAACTGCACTTACAGGTAAGCAGTATCATAATATGGTTTATCAATACCTATTAAATAATCCTGGTTTAGTGTCTCTTGAGATGATTACATTTTTATTATTACCCTTTTTAATTTTCACAGGTTCTCTATTATTTTCAATTTCATATCTTCCTTCAATAAATGTTATAAATTTCAGTCTGTAATAATTCTTATTGGGTAAGAGAGATAAAATATTAGCTGCTCTTTCATCTGTCATTGAAGCATCTTCATCATCATATCCAATATAATGCACGAGCCAAGTTAAACTGCAGTAGCACCATCTCTTACAAATTCCTCTTTGCCACTGTTTTTTCCAGATTTTATTCCCCATAGGAATCAGTTGTCACTTGGATGTCACAGTCAAGTGCATTTTCGGTATCAATTTTGGAAGTGTTTTATACCTTCAAAATATTCCTCAGCTCAGCATCACCCTTTCCATATTGCTTTAATATAGTAGACAAGGCAAAGACATCCTTTACCCCTGGTCTTAGATCATCATATTTTTGCATCATTAATTAATATTCAACTATAATAAGTTTGTTTTCTTCTATAAACAATTCATGATTGATTTCTGTTGTTTGGAGACCCAAATGTCCATAAAATTTCTCAGCCATGTTATATAAATTGTTATTCTCTAATTGGAAATTCCCCAGATATATGGCTATTATCTGTGGATTGTGGGGGGGATTTAGCTATTGTTCTAAGCCGTATAGTCATTGTTTTACCAGCTCTTATAGATCGAATCCAAGCGTTATAGATTCGCTAGTTCATCAGTGGGGCAACGACTGAGAGTGTTGGGCAATATCTGGATTTGGGGCTATTATCTGGGATTTTTGGGTCTAGAAAAAATACTTATCTGAGATTGTTGAGGCAATTTAGTACTGTGATCAAATCTAAGTGGTATATTCGCTGTTTTACCAGCTTTTGTTGATCAAATCTAAGCGGTATATCATTGTTTTACCAGCTTTTGTTGATCAACTCTAAACTAAATCTGAAAAAGTGCAGCCACCCTCCCTACTACTACTCCGTTCCACATTATATATATGTACATTCCAATTATCTGTATGTTATCTCCATCCACACAAAATATTTTTACAGTTATCTCCATTCCAAAATCTGCATGTTATCTCCATTCCTTAATATCTCTATGACCTCTCTTTCCATATGTATGTATCTACATTATCTCCATTTATATATGCATGTCATCTCCATGCCATATATCTTCATGTTAGCTCCATTCCATATCTGTATGTTATTTATCCCTCTCTCAATGTATCTGTATTTTATACCCCATTCAGGAAGTTCGCATCTCCAACGATCTTCTGTATCAGGCTGAGTTTGTCCAGAAGCTTCAGTGTAATAGTTACTTAAATGGCACAGTTCAGAGGTATTACTCCTTCAATACCAGCTTCCAGGGTCTGCTCTCCAACAAGCATAACAGTGAACACTGCATTTTGTACAAGATAACCAGGATCCCAGGAACCAATGCATTTGTTGGCATTGTCAACGAGACCTGTGATACTATCACTGCCTTCTGTCCCTGTAGCATGGTAAGTCTTTTATTTTATTTGTGGCACATTCTCCCTTACCCGATATAACGTACATATGCATCACTTTTCATTACTGTGATCTAGCATTTGGCATAATCTAATAATACAGTAGTGGTCCCCTACCTCATCCTCATCTATTTTTCCATACTTCTGGATGCAACATGGTTTTGGCATCTGGCATTTCACTTGGAAATCTTATAAAAACCTCTCTGGATGTTTCAAGTAACGATATATGTAGGAAGCAACATCAGTAAAGAAATCCTTTCTTGACTCCAAAAAATTGGCCTTCCCGCCAAAGAAACCTATACTTATGCGTGTTGTACACAGGAAACGCGAGTGTTTTTGCACCTTCGAGCCTCCTTCCTCAGTTGGCTTCATCTTAATGTTCTTCTGAGCAACTCTCGAAGTTAATCAAAACAAATAAAATCAATGCAATTCATCGTAATGGACAGGATGGGCAGTGTGTCGGGATGATTTCGCTAATGTTGCTTACAGGCAATGCATCTTCCACCAGAGACTGGGGAGTTTACAACAGGGTAAGGGAGAGAGTTAATTAAATCTTATGATCTGGTGAATCAGCTGCGATTCACATGGGTTTGCCCATGGTACCTCTCTTTAGAATTATATAACCATATTTAATATTATATAACCATATCTAATATTATATAACCATATCCAATTAAATAACCATATCTTCAGTCAAGGCGTTAAAGGAATGTTCAAAAAAGAAGCCCAATAAGACAATTGGCACCATCTTGGTCGAGAAATGAGGTATTAGAGATTATACAAGTCTTTACGTAATACAACGATAGAGCCTTTTATATATGTCCAAGACCATCATGCAATTAAACAGCCACACTTAAACCTAGAGGTTTTACCTTGCTTTTTACCTCTGATTTACCTCTTTAGCCCCTGCATATCCCGGTATGACAATCACCAATTAGTACATGGCTATAATCATCAAACTTAGATAGGTGAATTTCACCCCAGTGATTTGTGACCACACTGTCCTATTATATTGGTAATGGTTCTTGATTGACTTTAGAGCCATCTGGAATTGTGCAAAGATCATGTCTATCTTAAACACCTATGTATGTTACCAAATATTAACCTCTCAAGGGTGTAAATCTGGAGAATTTCAGAACAAGTTTACAATTTTCTCATACATAACAAGCCCAGATGACAATGCACTGCCTGGTTAGACATGGTCATGACATGTGCAAAACAGGCCTTGGACATGTCAGGTACAATAATTTTAATACCCCTGGCAGACTAGGTGAAGACCATGTCAAGACAGGTGTTCTAATTTTACTGCCATGGGTTGACCCTGTCACAGTTAATAATATTTTTACCTTTTTATTTTAAAAGACATGCTGCCCATGCCCAATTTCCATCTGAAGTCAATGATATGATCACCACTAATATACTCACTCCTACAAGCTGAACACAAATGAGATTAACATCACTAAAACCTTACATATTAATGTGATAGTTCATGTATTGACTGAGTGACAGGTTGAATCCACAATATTATGAAATATACCATGGCTGGCACCAGATTCATGGTGCTCTCTGCAATGCAGCTAATGATTACGACCTGGGGGAAGGTAAACTTTGGAGAACTGTGTCCAGGATGGGGGTGAGGAATGATTGTATTGGAGTTGATTCAGAGGGTGATCTGTGTTCTCATTCGATGCATCTGTCACTCGTTGGCATTGTGTATTCAAGACGGATTTGACAAACTCCCCAGTAACTTAGGTTACCTGCTTCAAGAGATTCCCGGGTGGTTTTCTCACAGCGAAATACGCCGAGAACATTTTTTACGAAGAGATGGTTGACAGTAGTTCTGATATGTTCACCAAACTATCGCAAACACTGTGGCTTTCTAGGGGAGGTTATTTCGCGAATTTACAAGAACTGGACGGTGCTGCAGCAATACTTTGCAACAAACCATCTGTATTTGACTTTTGCATCGCCAATCGTTACAAAATTTGAGCATGTGAACGCATTCTTTCAGTCAGACAAGGCTGACCCTAATATAATCCTAGACGCGCTTAATTGACATTTTAGGAGTTTGAAGGCAAGAGTGTACGACAGTAATGGGACCCAAAGGGCTGTTTCCCTGGTAGACTTTGGAACTATGTTTGTATCAGAATGCCAACTGTTCGTAAAATCGTCAACAACAGATAAACTAGACGCTAAAAAACAACGATTGCTTTGACATGTTGAAAGAGTGCACTACCCATGTGGACAAAAAAGACTATCCGATCAAAAGAGCGTATTTCTGGGACTGACGGCACTCGGCCCTGATACTATATCTTCAGTCAAACAAGACGATAACCATTTGCAAACCTACCATTCAAGTATCTTGAAAGCATGAAAACTTCAACAAAATTGAAGAACAATACCGGCAAATTAATCTTGTCGTCTGGAGGATCACTTTCCTGACAACAATATTCCGGCTGATAGTGAATCTTTCTGGACTGGTGTCTCTAAATTTAAAGACATTACAGGGAATAAGAAATTTTACGAATTGGCCAAGTATGCAATATCCTGCCCGCTCAGTAATGCTGTTGTTGAACGTTTTAGCACAGTTACATTCATCAAGAATTCATTTCAGAACAGAATGAGTCTGAAAACACTGTAGGCCATAACACAGATCAGGACCACGCTGTATTTCCAGTCGAAATGTTGCAAAGATTTTGTCGTATTTGAAATGATGTACAGCATGTTTAACAACAATTTGTATCAGGTGGAGTCAGAGGTGAATGAACCATGAACTAAGATATTCAACTTTCAGGTACATAGTGCTGCTACCTGTGGCACACGTTCTGTTTTCAGTTTTCAAAGACTAACTTTGTCACAGAACGAGTAGACCCATATAGATGTGTGGGCTCAGACGGAACATCCGTGATTCCGTGTAATCGTTGACTGGTATAAACTGTCATTGAATAACATAATAAAAGTAAGATTTTTTTCAAATTTTCTCAAATGGTGTGTTAATATATATTAATACCTATATATAGGGTCAGTTACCTTAAAAATACATGAAATACAAATTGACATTTTTTATCCCATTTGGCATTTTGGCTCTCAGAAAACATGGCAACACTGGTTGTTTCGTGAATCGCTCGCACACAAGGTTTTGCGCATTAATTAATTTTTCTCTCGTATTTTGGCAGGGCCTTCGTTATAACTTTACACCTGAAGGAACTTAGAGATCAAATGTTTTAACATTGACAGAATATTATATACAGGGTGAGAGAGTCTCCCTGTTGGGGTAGGGTAATGTTCATGATTTACTGATCATGTCTAGCTGCATGCCTCTGGTTTGGTGCCCTATAGACAGAGATTCCCTGTTATTTTGATTGATGGAGAGAAGCTGATTGTGTCTGATTATATGTTGATCTGAATATATATTGTAACTGATATATTATTAATTGTTTTGGTTAATAGGACTGGGAGCGCTCTGCACTTGAAGTTGAAGCACCGATTTGTTTGTTCTTTACATTAAATGTGAACCTACAGGTATGGTGCATAGGCGTCGTCCGCAGGGGTATAAAGGGGAAATCCAAATTTACAGTTGGAGACACAGGATTGCTTTTCTTTCAAATGAGTAGGGGAGGCAGCCAGTGGTAGGATCCAGGGTGCCAGTGGGGTCATGCATAAATGTTGGACAGATTAATCAAGAACATGGACAATTCTTGAAAAATAAAATATAGCACCATATTGTGTCTATGACAAAGTTAAAGGATACGTCCAGGTTAACTTTTTGAAATGTTTACTAATTTCAAATAATTTATCATAACCGTGCTCCAACTTTTAACCCAAATCTTCATTCCTGCACGGAAAAAATTGTGAAAATGTATGGTGAATACGGAGGTATTGAAAGAGCCTTGTGTACATTTGCATATTGTCCTGGTGACATGTTACGTATTTTCCTAACATCCGTTTTGTAAACAACTAAGCAAAACTATATGTACACAGTAACACAGTAGTATAACTTCGACAGTGCTTGCAATGGCTATGTGTCAGGCATTCGGTGAAAATCTTCTCTTTCAGTTATGCATGCATTTCCTTTGTGTTTACCAACACATCCATCTATTTCCTGACAACACAAGCTGTCTTTCACGGTTGGCATCAATCGATGGATTACGAAGTATTGTAATTACGGACAGCATGTGTGATTATACAGTACGTGTGAACAGTGGTGAGACCGGACCACAGCTTTCGTACGAGCCTAAAATATATTCATTATTTTGGTCAATTCGTGCAAAGACTGATACGTATTGTAGTTAAAGTTTATTTTTCTCTACACATTGGTACAGATTTCAATGAGTTTTAAGGAACCTGGACGTCAACTCTGAATATTTGCTCTCCATACATCTCTCAGAAAGAAACCCCAAAGAAGCAACTTAAACAGAGAAACAGTCTTTGTGGAATGCTGGGTATTGCCTGAGTGGATCAAGTACCAATACCATGGTACATGATTGTTACTAAAAAAAGGAATCTTTTTTCCTATTCAGACTGATTTTTCTGGTAAAATGAATAATCAAGGAAAGTAACCTGTGAAAGGATATTTCTCTCTCTAAATTAACATATTTAGGCCCAATTTATTTTTGAGCATGGACTTAATCATCACAGTCTAAAAGGAATTTATTCTTTCTAAGTTACACAAAGACGCTTATCTTTTAGGGACTGTTGCCACTTGAGATTCCTTCATGGGCAGGTCCCTACATGGATCTCGTGTCCTATTGGTCTTGTGGTATATATATAGCTGATGATGCCATTGATGCCAGATATTCAATTATGATTTAATAACGAAGCTTACAAATTAAAAGAAGACAATAATTCATGGCTGTATATACTGTAGTCTTTTGTAGGGAAGCAGTAGCTATCGCTGAGGAGTGGTCCAAGGAATGGGTTCTCCCTCCCCTATACGTTCAGAGGGAAAGTATATTACCTCGTAACCAGCCATCAAAACTTGCTCGAGCACTATCATAGACCTGTTCATGCATGCAGCATCCCTGTCATCATCGTCATGGCATATCTGCTCGTCAGAAGGGTTGAGCAGTGTAGCGTCGAGGTCCGTGTGAGCTCCAGACAACTCAGACCGAAACAGTAGTTGAAGGGTTAATTATTGCCATCGTATAACATAATTAATATGTGACGAGATATATATTGTTGATTGGGGTGTAGACAGTTGAGCATCCGAGAATTAACAATGTTGCAATAGCTCAAAGTTCGTTATTTAGGTCGTTTGTGGGTTAAAAGTTCGTTATTGGCGAGCTGTTGTGTACGGGAGATGGATTCTCTTCCCCATTTGATAGGGGGATATGTTTGATATGTTATTCATGGTTTGGAAGGGTTCCATCAAGCCCCTCATTTGCCCGGCACAAGACTTGTATTTCGAGTTGTAAACAAGGAAAAGCTCATTTGACCTTATATGGGCATATTGTGACGTCATTTGAGAGGTTTAGCTAGGGGATCTGTCATTGATATGTCATTGATGTCATTGATATGTCATTCATTATTTAGAAGTGTAACACTCATGCCCCATCCTCATTTTCCCAGTACAAGACTTGTGTAAAGTTGGGTTAGATCTCTTTTGGCTATATATATGGGCCATACCTTTGTGTTGTCATGTTATATGTGATATGTTTGGTATGTTATCCATTGTTTATAAGTGCCCGTCCTGTCCTCTGCCCAGCACAAGACTTCTATTTCAAGCACTAAGAGCTCATTTGGCCATTTAGAGGTTCCTGATGGTAGGGAGTAAGAAAGTTGTATATATATGTCATCAATTGTTTGGGTGTGCCCCATCCCCTTTAAAACTTTTTAGGCACTGGACGAGTCCAGCATAGATAATGATGGTATCATTTGTTTAACATAATATCCGTTTTTCGAGTTGTTTGCTTGGAGAGCTTATAAAATGAAGTGTTTCACTTCACTGTAAACAACGTTTCCAGTCACTGAATTGCTGTAAACAACGAACGTGCAAGCTGACAAGTACATTATCCTGTCAATTCTTTGAGAATATAGTACAGGCACCATATCGTGCTAACTTCGCTGGGTACTACTATCGCTAATTCAGTTATTTCAGTTATTCAGTCTAGTGTAACATTAAGTAGTTTACCTCCACGTCTTGTACTCAACGATACGTTGCTTGGCAATACATGCGAACAACATAATAATGAAGTTTCTATGCAGTTGGCACATAATCAAGTTAGTATTCGAAAACATATTACAATAGCATTGTTATTTTATTTGTATTACAAGTCATTCAAATTTAATACATTGTATTCGGTGAAATAGAGTATGTTACTTACAGTACCGATATGTACGGTGTGTACATCTAGACTGAACGTGTGGATGCGTACATCTA
>JAODAG010163410.1:2457-14409 GCA_027574785.1 Orphnurgus asper
TTTAAGAATAGAGGGTTTTAAAGGGATCATTGATGAAGCATACATGTATTATGAGGCATACATGTATTATGAGGCATACATGTATTATGAGGCATGTATGTACAGTATTATGAGACATACACATGTTAGTCGTTCTGTCAACAGGATTCAGACACCAGCCAACTCGATGCGGAGGTGGCCAGGTTGGAGTTAGCCGAGGCTAGAAGCCGGATCCATCAACTGGAGGAATCCCTTCTCGGCAAGCAGACGGCTCTGAGTATATTACAGAATGATTTATCACAGATGAGGGCATTAGTGAACAATAACAGTGACAATGAAAGCAATTTAAGCAGTCAAATCAATGGGAATCGGGAATCACAGGTGAGAATTTAGAGCCAGATAATATGACAGTCATGTGAGCATAGACAGACTAGACTTTAAAATATGTAGTGAGATGATTTGAATGCAAGGTTTGTTTAGAAAGCACTAGTTTCTTGAAAGGAGATGAGTGGGGAGATGGAGAGGGTAGACCCTGTCAAGGCTTATGATAAGGCTTATGATATATCTTGTAGCTAAAGGTATCCAATATAATTCTGCATTCTGGTTTCCATCTAATTTTGCTTTCAGGTAAATGGATCTGGCCAAGAAGCAGAACTCAGGGCTGCAGTAGAGCAGTATAACATCAAGGTAAGATATATTTTCTGTTGTCTGTGTCTGTATATAGTATTCACAGGGTAGGAAGAATGTGCTTTTAAAGAAAGAAAATGCAAAAGTTTTCATGCTCTCATCCATCAATTATTCACCTCACAATGTTTAGGCCACTGTCAAGTTCAGGACGCTGACTCGTAAGCCTTCTTCATTGAACATTTTTGGCAAATGGTCAAAGAATGCCACATACATTGCCTCCACTGTTACACTAAATGCCATGTAAGGAATGCAAGGAATCTCTAAGACAAATGGCTTTCTGGTTGGTAACTTTTGGCTTCTTCGCATCGAGCAATTCGAGTTATGCAACGGGTCGGGCCGGAGGCTCTTTTCCCAAGTCCGTTGGAGATGCAACTCTCTCAAATAACCGTTTCTCAAACATCCAGGTTTATTCCTCCATGCCGGTCTCGCCCTTTTGCCCCAGCCCTGCAATTGTTTCTTCTCACATTTGCATCATCTTCTGTTTGGCCGTTTTCCTGGCACCGAAGAAGCCAGATGCTTGGAGGTCAATTGAGGCACCCTCAATCAGGCTTACATCACATGGGAAACCGTGCTTGCACATGGTTCATCCATGAGTGATGGATATTCTGTCCATCCTTTGGGACAGTGTTTCCTACCCTATGAGTTGAGGCTGTTCATTACAACCCCATTCATACTGCATCTTTACCACCTAGTTTCTCAGAATGGGCCATGTGTTGTCCCTACCAGTCCAGGTACCTTTATTTTTTTGCCTAACTCTCCAAGCAGGAGGCCTACTGCAACATGTTGCGGATTTGGCATTAACAGTCCCATATAACTGCATACACCGGAACCATTAAAAGTGTTTGCTTTCTTGACAGATTCAAGAATTCCAACAAGCACTCTCACAACGAGATCAGGTGATCGAACAACTGACAGCTAACATGCAGTCTGTGGTCCAGAGTCGTGATGCAGTCCAGGAGGAGGCTGCAGCTCAAACTAATCAACTCAGCCAGTATATCCAAACACTCCAAGACCAGCTGAAAGAGGTAACTTACAGTTTCTTATCTTCTAGGTTCGTATAGGTTAGGTTGTTATTTGTTATATGTAATATTGTTTTATGTAATATTGGTATTTGGTTGGTAAGATTATTATTTGTAACATTTTCTGTAAGGTAGTTAAATGTACAAGGTTGTTTTTTGTTAAATGTAAAGTTGTTATGTAATTAACATTGTGGCGGTGTATACAAAATAAATGATATTATTTTGGATGTAATAGAGAATAACAATGTTGTCCAATAACGATCTTGCTTAGAGATTATATGCTGTTTGTTTATCAGAACATTGCAATGTATTAAACAGACTAGTTATATAGGCTACTGTATAACGTTATGGTAACAAGGGTAACTACGAATTATGATGACCTGAATGCTTTCAGATAATGTATCACCATTTACAAACATGGTTTACAATATCGGTATAAGATCCGCTGATATTGTGATTGAAATATCGGATATCGACCAGAACCGATATTGCCAACACTAGTGAGTTTACCCCCATACTTCTCCTCTGGATTTGTTATGGTTGTTACTGGTTTTTTTGGTTGTGGCGGTGTAGACCCGTTCCTTAACACATGACATAGTAGTCACTTTGCATTGTCTAATGAGAAAAGAAACAACGTACCGGAACAATGATGGAGAACAAGCATTTGGCTAGACAAACTTTAAACACTTTACACTTCACACTTTAAACAGCTACCTAGGAAGCACTCCTCAAGCTATGAGACGTCTGGACCTGGTAAGGGCTATCAACACCCACCCACAATTCAGCTGTTTGCTATGATCACTCCCCACAGTCTGGGCTAGCATTCCTCATTGGGCGATATCCAATTTCTAGCAGGTATCCGAACTTGTTGCTCAGAAGGAGGAAACAGGAGCTATTAGTGCATCCTTGTTCCATTCGGCTATTGATCAGCTATTGAGCTTCCTCCCTTAGGACAATCTCCATCTCATCCTTGCAAACTGACCCACGTCGTGGAAAGCTGCATCGATTCGTCAACAGAATCTATCTCGTAGGGATCGGGCTCCTCTCGGAGGAACCCTGAGGACCTGACCCTGCCACTGTTCTGGCACCTATGGAGCCAAATAATTGATGAGGCCCTGGGGAGGAAGTTGTCAGCCCTTCTTCGGAAATGCGCTATAATACGAGCCCCATGAGGGCCAATTTTTCTTTTGGCCTTCTTCTGGGCACCAAAGAATGTTTGAATCAAATTCACCGTGACAAGTTCTCATGGGGAATTCAGACCAGTCAGAAGGCTGAGAGACTTCATGGAAGTTTCAGTAAAACTGAATGATAACTATTCCCATATAGCCCTCAGTTCCTTGGGACCTCCATTAGATGGCTTCTTCACTTGCTATCGAGCAAGTAGTTTAATATGATAGAATATCAGGGGGCTCTTCACTAAGTAGTTAATAATACAGTAAGAGATGCAGAAAACCCCCAAACTGGTAGGTTTTGGGATTTATGACATTTATGACATGTTTAGTTTATAAAAAATTAAGGAAATTAAAAGTCTACAGAACTCCTCCCAAAACACATAAAGAATCTCAGTAAATAAATTATTGGGGTTATTATAGGGGATACCTTAGTGTTACTACAACTCTATAGTAGAGGGTACTACTTCATGTATTGCCATTATAAGTACTGTTTTAGTTTTAAGTTTATCTAGACTTTTAAGAGAATATATTCAGGTTAGCAGGATTCATTGTCAATTGTGAAATTAAATGATGAAAACTAACTTTCCTTAACTCTTTCCTCTATGGCTATTTTCAGAAATCTATTGCAGCATATGTTCCTTTTTGATAACATTTCCTCATGCATTTATTATCATTTCATTTGTTTGAACAGACTGGTGAATCTTTACGTAATCAAAGCGGTGAGCAGATGAGCAGTCTGGCAGATGAGTTGAGCATGGCCCAGAATCAGGTGACCGCCCTGCAGCAGAACGTAGCTGATAAAGACGCCATCATGCAACAACTGGCTGAACGCTACACTCAGAAAGCCCATGAGCTGATAGAACTCTCCGAGGACAGGGAGGAGCAGAGACGGAAGAACATTGGGGAGATAACAGCTCTTCAAGAACAACTTACAGAAATATCGGGCGAAGTGCCCCTGACGATGCATAAAGACCATGGCCTTGTGAAACTACAAGCAGAGCTGGACGAAAGCTACGGACGCCAGATAGTAATGATGAAACAACAATTAGATGAGAAACACAAACAAGAGGTTGGCATGTGGAAACAGCGGTACGACGAAATGGAAAGGATTGCTGCTGCTAGTAGTGACAGTAACCTAATGAGGACCGAATTAGAGAACCAGTTGATGGAAGCCAACAAAAAACTGAGAGAAAAAGATGAAGTAATTATAAAGGGCATTGGAGATGTTGATAACTTGAATCAAAAGCTGACCAACCTATTTGCCACTCATCAGAAACAAATGGAAGAGTTGGACGGCAGCCATAAAGATGAAATAGATTATGTAAGAGAACAAGCACAGAAACGGGCAGAGGAACGGATAAATGAGCTAATGAAGGCGCTTGAGTCGACGCATGAAGCATTGGATACCAGTATGACTGACCTCATGGAGGAGAGAAAGAAGGTTGAGAATGCTGAGGATGAATTGGCAGAGAAGGTGCTCAACTCATCTAGTCTGAGGGATAACCTCACCAAAGAAATTGGGATTTTGGCAGCAGAACTTCAGGCAAGAGACGATGAGATCCAAGACCAGAGCCAGGTAAGAATCACCCTTCAGGACCAATTGAACAAACTTACTTCTGATAAGGAAGAACAAGCTACCAAATATCAGTCACAGATAAATGACCTTTCCACAGAGTATTCTTACTTACAGAAAGAATTGAAGCATATCCAAGACGAGAAAGAATCGCTGGAGGAGAAAGCAGCTGTCAGCGAGGGGGAATTTCAAAATCATCTTGAGGAGGCACTTCGTAGTGAACATGAGGAACAAATTGATGACCTTAGTTTTTCTCATGCAGCTATGCTCCAGCAAGTTAGAAATGACCTCAACTTTGAGCACATGGAAGCCAAGAAGAAGGACAAACAAGAACTAGAGACTGAATTTGAGCGAAAGTTAGAAAATATTACAGTCACCAAACAACATGAATTTGTGACAGAAATGCAAAAAGTTGAAGGTGAGCTGAGAATGAAGTATGAAGGGGACTTTGAAGAAAGACTTGAAATAGAAAGAGCAAAGTGGTCACAGGGTTCCTGTGGCCCTCTTGGAGATGGGGACCAGAAATGGCCGCCTAATGTGTATCATTTACAAACTGAGGTCTGCGAACTCTCAGCAGCACGCGATGCTCTTCTTAATCAAATAGACATCACATCTCATGAAAAAGAATCTTTGCAGAAGAAACTGTTACATGTCATGTCCGAGAAGGACTCGCTGGTCGCCTCGCCACATGAGTTTCATTTCTTCCCTTTGCCGCGAGTAGAAGAGGAACAATTCAAGAACGAAATAGAAATATTGAAGGAGTCACTGGGAGAAGCATACAATGAAAAGAAGGCCATGGAATGGAAAGTTACGGAGTTGGAGAAGACGTATTCCACACAACTCGGTCAAACTGAAAGTGAAAAGCAGGGTTTGGTGGAACAACTACACGAAATGCAGCCTCAGCTGGACATGATTAATGATGCAGCTAAAGTGAAAGAGACACTGGAGTGTGTTACCAAACATAGGAATCAGCTCTTGACTGACAAAGAGGAGTTACAGCATCGCTTAGAGGCCCAGGAAAAGGAGTATGAAGGAAAAATGTTAGGTCTACTGGCAGATAGGGAAATCGCTGATGCAAAGGTTGACCGGCTGAAGGCTAAGATGGCCTCAGTTGGATCTACTGAACCGCCACCTGAGATAGGAGAATTAGCTGAGACACTGGCAGAGCTGGTCAGGCTGCAACATAAAGCTGGTAAAGTTGAAATACTGGAGGGAGAGTTGGACATCTTAACGTGCAAGTTGCAGGAATTGGAAGAGCAAGTAGACAGGGAGGAGGAGTATGGGAGTGACTCGGATAAGTTAGAAGTACTGCAGGATAATCTACAGAGCCAACAGCTCCGGCTTACTGAGCTGACAGAACAGCTAAGGTCATCACAAGAGGAAGTTGAAGCATTGAAGGGTCAGGGTAAAGTATTAGCTAAACGGGAATGTGAGGTAGATGCATTACAGAATGAAGTGCAGGATTTACAGAATCAACTGCAGGGTTTACGGAATGGTGTGCAGGGTTTAGAAAGCGAGAATCGGGGCCTGGTAGAAGCAATGGAAAATCTAACTACAGATTTAGATGAGGAAGGCCAAGAATTAAGTAACATTAATGGCCAGATGGTTAGTTTAAGGAGAATTGTGGATGAGCTGGAGGGTAAAAATAAGATATTAGGAGAAAAGGCAAATGGCTTAGAAGGGTTAAAAAAAGAAAAACTACAAAGTGAAGAGAGAGTTGAAAATTTAATTGAAGAGGTAAGGAGATTGACAAACCTGGTCTTGGAGAAAGATCTTGACATAAAAGATATAAATGAAAGGAACGACACCTTTGAGGTTGAAATGAAGGATAAGTTACTGACAGTACATGAGAAGCAGGGGGAGAAAATAATGAAACACATCACTGGAGTGACAGAGTGGAGTGAGAGTGGAGCAAATGTAGAGTCTGAAGATCCGATCAAGGATGAAATGAAACAAACTGTAGATAATTTACAATATGAAGTCAATCTTCTTAAAAGTGTACAAGCTGAAAAAGTGAAAGAGGTAGATGAATTAAAGAGCGAATCAGCTGCCAAAGAGAGCGAGGTTGCAATTTTGAAATATGATTTACAGGTAATGGAAAAACTATGTGAAGATAGTGAATTTAGAGAGGGCAGCCTTCAAAATGCAGTTAGTAACTTAGAACTGGCTCTTGTAGACAGGAAAGATGAAATTGAGATGGTGAAGACTGGAATGACAGGTTTGGAAGGTAGGGTAGCAAGGCTTGCAAAAGACTTTCGTTTGCTCGAGGAAGAGAGGGATACATTGCTTGAGAAAGCCAGAGGACTAGACCAGGATTTAGAAAAGGAGAGATGCCAAGTGAACTTCTTGCAAGACTCTCTGGCAAATGTTGAAAGTGAGAGAGACTCTTATCAGGAAAGAAATACAATCCTAGAACAGGAATTTGAGAGCGAGACAGACAAGATAGATGCAATAATTCAGAAAACGGTCAGTGGAACAGATGTAGTTGGTGTGATCATGGGCAGTGTAGAGAATGAAGATCAGGTTAAATTTGCTGAATCAGAGGAAGAGGAACAGAACCAAGGGGATATAGGTGTAAGGATAATAGAAGGGGATAGGGATAAAATTGATGAAGGGAATCTTGAAAAAGATGGAAGTATTAATACATTTAAACTTGAGGATGACATGGAGATGATGAAGGAGAGGTTGGAATATATTGAAAAGGAGAGTATTAGAGAAAAGAAGGAATATGACCAACGCTTAGTTCAGACTGAAGCACAGTTGAGGCAGTCACACAGCTTAAAGGCTGTGTTAGAGGTGCAAATGAAAGCACTGAGACAAATCTTTAATGAAGAAATTCAGAAGTCAAGGACAGCTGCATCAGTGACTGCTCAAACTGAGAAGGATGACCTGAAGTCATCTGTGGATCCAGGGGATGTTGAAGTAGTCCCTGAGGTACAGGAAGAAGTATTAGTGGCTCAATCAGTCAGTGGTGAGACTGCCTTATTGTTGACCTCTTCTGAGAAACTTTCTGCAAGTTTTGTTGATAAAGAGTTTGAGTTTGCAGAACTGGTGTCTGGGGAGAGAGATGATGTTCCTCGAGAAGTGAGGAGAGAGTTACAGGAACTAAAAGAGGCTCTTGCTGAAAGAGAGAAAGAAAGAGACCATCTTCAGAAGAAATTATTTCAAACACGAGAACATCTGGAAGAGGCGATGATCAACAGTGATATGCTTCAACAACAAAAGGAGGACCTAGAGAATCATTTGATGAATCACAGTAACGATTGTAAAGTAGATGAAGATGATGTAGTCCTTCGCAGTGAAATACAAAGTTTAAAAGATGAGATTGAGGAGACAAAGGATGCATTTTCCAAGGAGCAGAATCTTTTGAAGGAAGCTTTAGAAGATGATAAGTGCTCAGCTGGTTTCACAGAAGAAGCTGTGGGTGACGCTGGTGGAGAGGCTGTGATCGGTAGACTTGCACATCTCTTGGAGCAGAAGGAACATCGAGAGAAAGAAATCCTCACAGAGAAGAATCTTCAGATAAGTGTACTGCAAGAGGCTAGTGCTAGGCTGGAAACAGACAAAGAGGATCTGATTATGGAATTAAAGGAAGCCGAGAGAAGGGCAGTAATTACTACAGAGATCTCAGGACCATCTGGAGGGAATTTGCAGGATAATCCCTCCATGGAATCGCATGATGAAGATCTTGGTATCAATTTAGCGGGACGTCTGGACGAAAGCATTGCCAGGGAAGAAATACTTAGGAAAGAAAAGGACCTACTTTTGGAGAAAATAGCCGAGCAAGATGAGATTCATCGAAGGTTGGTCTCTGAGAAGGAAGAACTTCAGAGGCAGTTGAGTGATAAACAGAGGTTAGAAGAGTTGCTTTTGGAGAAGGACCGCCTTGAGCAGGAACTAGCCAGACAAAAGAAGAATATGGAATGTGACCTTAATGATTTAGAAGTACAATTAACACAAAGAGAAAACCATCTACTGAAGGAGAGGTGCCAGCTACGGAATGAGCTCAAACAGAAGGATCTGCTACTGAGAAGATGGGAGGTTGGATATAGAGAACATCAACTTAAACTCAGAAACCAGGAGATGCTCCTTGAGAAACAATGCTCTGAACAACTCTCTAAGGTCCAGGATGATTTTGAACAGGGGCGGACATTTCATCTAGAGAAACTGAGGTCTGAGATTGAGAAACGCCATGCAGAGGCTATTGCCAGGCTGCGTCGGGATCTCCACCAGGAGTTCACTCTACGGGAAGTTCGATGGAATGAGAGCCATCTGTCCGACATTTCAGAGTTGAAGAGCCAACATAACTCACAAGTGCAGTGGAGCTCCTACTAGTTTGCTTTCGAGCCATTCATCCTCCGACCACAACAAATCTTTTAAATCCTCTCAGCATCACTGCTGCTGCTGCATATTCTTCGTTTTTCATTTGATTGCTGCTTTTCCTTTACCGTTGCTATCTCCCATTTTGTCTGTGGTTTTTTTTACTATTTCTTGATCGTCCTACCTGCAGCCTTTCAACATGGAAGTTTAGGGAAGAAACTCTGTTATCGTGGATATAATTTTGATCCGATGCTGCATGCATCGTCATCATCGGAACCTATGCAGTCAAGTCTGCATGTGTGTGTATTGGCATCTTTACGCCATTATTTTATTAATTAAACACCCATTCACTTTCCTAGAAAAAGTTTCATTATGGGCATCGAAGCCACAATACAGTTCTGCATTTTGGCAGACATGAATAACAGGTTCTAATATCAATCTTAAAGACGAGTCAACAACAGGAATTGTTACTGTGCAGTATGTTTTGACCTCTGTAGTATAACATGGAGCACACTGAATTTGTGAACCCAGACATTTTTGTCCCTTGCATGCAGGTTTTGTTATTCTCTTTGGCAGAGTGTTCACTTTTGTGTTTCTTCAAAAGTTTATATCATCATTTAATTACCGCCTTAGACCCTACTTTACATACGTTATTTGCATGCTTTGCCCTATGTACATATGTAATAGTCGTTCTGTAAACATAAAATGCACTACACAGTAGTTTTTTACTGCATGCAAAATCTATTAACACTGTCTTAGATGCTCCTCAATATTCTATACAGCCTGTGCTATACCTCACCACATCTTCTGGTAGGCTGCAGGTAACCACTACAGTATGTACAGTAATGTACAATACATGACAGTGCTGTTACTGTGCTATGTTGCTATTCCTTTTTATGAGAGTATGGTTTTGCTAATGATTTGGCTGGGTAGGTAATCTGACCTGATGAGTACAATAGTAGTCCCTATTGAGGACTACAGTAGATTGCCATCGTTGTCACCAATGTTTAATGCCAAAGAGATCCTTTTCACTGCCTGAGGATGATTGGAAAAAGTGGAAACAACACAGTCATACTGCTAATCGTTTCTACCTACACTTTGATTTTGTTAAATCTTTTTCTGTCTTATAGTTATACAATGATAGATTTGTGTATTTATGGAGTACACCACAGTACCTGATCTAGCTAGCCATTGGCTGTTTTGACAACTATATTATAGTTGATATTGTTAATAGCAGCATAATATATATTGAATACATCTAGGCCAAGTAAGTAATTGCTTCATTATTCTTGAAGGAGAGGAGTGAAGAAGCAGATTTGGATTGTAAACACATTATCTCAGGAAAGGCACTTTAGATGGACTTTATTTAGACTTGGTACATGGTTGTTTGTAATGATTGTTTTTGGTGTAATTAGCATGCATACCTATGAATTGGCGAGGCCAAACATAGAAAGCTTTAATGCTTGAGATCTGCACAGGGTAAAGACCAGTTGACACTCTTCTTACATATGACACCAAAAGCATTGATAGGCAATAGGCACTTTACTGTAACATGCAAACATTTCTGTTATTGCATTCATTCTGGGGAAACATTTGCATTATTGAACAACAAATTTAGCATTCCTTCACTTCTCTATATAGTACCATAATGATAGCCAAGTGAGGGAAGTTTGTCAATATTAATAAGCAACTAAATAAACCAGAGACCAGTTTTCGAAAACAATGGATATACAGTAATTACTGTCGAAAACAGGAATTTTATTTATTTAGCAGCTTAATTGGTATGTATATGAGTACCCAATGTACTTTCAGTATTTTAAAATGTTTATATAATGACTTACACAATTGTCTTAAACAGTTAACAGAGAATGAGTAGGTTTGAGTATAGGTTGGCAGCTTAAGGTTGGGGGCTTTGCAGGCCTGGAAGTTTACATATTCAGGACAAGGTCATTTAGCCTTGGTACATTGTTAATGTTGGAGGGCTATCAAGTAGGGCACCAAGATCCACACTCTTTCCTTGCAGGGCATCAATGTCGAACATGAACCATTCAACTGGTATGCATTGTACTGTATAGCTGTGTGGGGGACATTCAAAGGAGTCTTCAACTCCAAACATTACTTCTTTAACTTTCACCACAGCTTAGACATTTTTAAACATGAATAAAATATACTATAGGTAGGCCTAAATGGTCTTTTTTGTGATATAATGCGACTAGACTCGATAGAGACCACCAGTTATATCAGTGTATATATACAGTAGTAGACTAAATAAATGGCCATGCTAACCTGCATACAGTGTACCACATTTAGGAAAACAATTGCTTGATGTTAGATATTACCACTCTACAGTATAATTGCTACTACGGTCTGTAGGCCAATGTAATGGTAGGCTAACAGTGATCCAATATGTAAGCTTGCAAGGAGCCATAATGATCACAAAGTAACCTTATAAATGAACCTTAGCTGCTTCAGAAAAGGTTATATTATACTATCACTTAAAACTGCCTCATGACTTTTGTAATAAATTGGCCATTTTAGACAAAATATTGCTGGCATGATACTATATCATTACTGAGGACCTGCTAACAAGGTAGATACTGTATATATATAATCAAACAAGTTAAGTTTGTAATGATCTCTGTCTGCAACTGATTGTGTTCAAATTGTGAAAGCACGAGAGCTTCAGTGTTCTGTGTGCCTGTAATAGAATTAATTACACGGCAGCCACCCAACCATGAGATCTTTATTACTCTGCATATACTTGGGACAAGTTTCAGTTTCTCGCAAAAGGTACTGTACGACTTGTGTAGGATGCTATGGCATGTATAAATGGGTTCCATACTGAAATGGCCAAAGGAATTACATGTGTGGATTTCTTCTTGACAATAAATGGGTGGGTTGTGATAGTGTAGATATATGACAAAAATGGTATAGTAGCACAGACAGACTGAACTTATAATTTAAAGTGAAATGAATTGAATATATTTGTAGTTTGACTAGGCTTGAAAGAACAAAATATTTTTCTTTAAAGGAGATGGGTGGGCAAGAATCCCCTGCCATAATTATATAGATAATAGATAAATTATATATAGAGCATTGGAATCTCAATGTAGTTCTGCATTCTTGTTATAATTTTATATTGGTACTATTGAAAATGTTGTGTCTTGAACTTGGTGGCCTTGTTTCATACTTTGTTGAATAT
>JAODAG010163630.1:106-14404 GCA_027574785.1 Orphnurgus asper
TGACTAGTAGAAACTGACTAGTAGAAACTGACTAGTAGAAACTGACTAGTAGAAACTGACTAGTAGAAACTGACTAGTAGAAACTGACTAGCAGTCAGAATTGGTATAAAACTGCTGGGGTGTGAAACAATCTTCAAGGGAAAGTGCATTTCTTGTAGGCTTGACTTCGTGTTGTCGGTAACAGTTGAAAATACATTCAGCCATGTGGACATAATGGCAGTCCCAGGTGTGAGCAACCTTGGGATACAATAATGTTCTCAGAATCTTAGTATCTTGTGGTATCCTAGTTATAGTACAATAGTGATGGTAGGTACTTGGAATACTACCTCTAACATAGAATATGTGTATGTATATATACTAGACAATACCCTTACATACATGTGTAACATGAACTACATGTGAAGTGGTCTTACATGAAATATATTACCTGGGAGATAGTGTCTGCCTGCTCAGTGTGATCAGGGTGCTCCCATAAGACATCTAATGGCAGCTCCTGATGTGATAATTCTGTAGATATAGTGCACATAATATTAGTAAGGTGGTGTCCTGGTAATAAATAGTACAGTAGTGATGGGATATAGTGTCTGCCTGATTGATGTGATCAGGGGGCTTCGTTAGACATTTAATGGCAGCTCTCTGAAGTGATCATCCTATGGATACTATATCCATATACATAACCTTAGTATTGCCCTGCATGTTAAAGTACAGGAGTGATGGATATACTGTAGTGTCTGCTTGTTGGTTGCGATCAGGGATTAGACATCTAATGGCATCTCTCTGAAGTTGATCAACCTTTCAATATTTACACAAAATCGTAGTAGTTATCCTTGTTTGAACAGTAGTTGATAGATGTATGTTTTCAAGATATGATCCACCTATATAGTATATATATATTTGATGAGAGATGCCTGTTCCATGATGTGATCCATTAATAGTACAGTAGTGGTTGGAGATGCCTGTTTCCAAGATGCGATCCGCCTATTGTAGAGTGTGATTAGAGGTGTCTGTTTTCAAGTTATCATCCACCTAAAGTATAGTAGTGATGAGAGGTACCTGTTTCAAGGTGTGATCCAGTCGTTAGTGCAGTCGTGATGAGAGAAACCTGTTTCTAAGATGTTCTCCAATCCATGAATGTGAACTTGTATCACCTGATGAACCAAACGTGAAAGTTAATGACTCCCAGGTTCCACTTTACATTGCCCTCGACACCAGCAGTCAATTTAATCAGACTCTCTGTGACGTATATATTTCGACCAGTGAGTTAAACAACCATTAATCAACTATCTATATAGTTGGCATTGGCCTCTGTCTGTCCATCCCGTTTGATTTTGGACGCTTTTAATTCATTCAAGTCAGTAATTGATTGTATATGTTTACTCCTTGTATTGCCTCATGTTTACACTTTGTTAAGTAAAAAGACACATTTACATCTCATGTATTAAGCACACCCATGTATAATTTACAATTACTGCCTACTGAAATGAGGTACACAGAACATGAGGTACCCAAGACATATAAGGTACCCAGAACCTGAGGTACACAGAACACGAGGTGACAAGAGGTTTCAGTTTAATGAAAAAAAATGACCAATCTAAGCTCTTTCTGAGACCATTCTATCACTTGGCTGAAATGATCCCTATTTCTGTCATTCTAAGTCTGTCTCTTAGCTGCATATGATATTTCTCTCTTTCTGAGAAAGTTCTATCACTTGGCTGAAATGATCCCTATAATCTGTCGTTCTGTCTCTTAGCTGCACATGATATTTCTCTCTTTCTGAGATAATTCTATTACTTACAGTATCAATGTGTATCTATTTTGTCTGTGCAGACTCATTCCATATCAAGTCTGCCAGTTTTGCTGCATACACACTGTGCATATAATACAGACCATATAATACAGACCCGTCCCATTTTATTCAAGCCAGCAGATTGCATATCGTCAGCATGCTGAATTCTCTACCTGTGCAATTGGCTGCTGTCCATCACCTGCTTTGAACCCTGCATCGTCCTACAGCTAGCTAGCATGCTCTCGTGCGCACGCCACGCGGTGCACACTCGTGCATGTTTGCGAGGATATCAATTGTTGTCATGTAATCCATGCTCACAACACTCGAGGTACAGTCTGGATGAAGTATCTTGCCCACGCATTACCTCTCTTGGCGTGTAACTGCAGTCTGTGTTTCAGTAATTCACAGGTTTCCTATTAACTTTCCGCGTGTCAAACAAATCATCCCATGACGAACAGCCGTATGTAGCTTGAAGGTTAATCACATGATAGAAGAAACATGATAATATCAAGCCATCACCAATCGGTTCATCTCATCTATATAACGTGTATTATGTTGGCAGAATACATCATTTGTATTTGTCGTTAAATGTCATGTAGTTTGAAGCATTCCCTGATATGAATTAGTCAGTAATTTTACTTCAGAAGTAGTACCCATTAGTCTAAGACTATTTATGAACTTTTGTGGAGTTAAACATCGGATTAACGGAGTTTTTTTTCAATAAAGCAGGCTGAAATTTCTAAAGCCGTTGAAGGTAATATTTTAAGGAGAAAACTTATTTACTGACTGTTATTGATGAATAAGACAGTCTAGACTCCAAATTTGGTAGGATAATGCACGAGGTGTCGAGACATTGTTCAGGAATAATATATTTGACAACGTAGTCGATTCCAATTCAACCAGTCTAAAATATAGTATGAGGTGACAATCCCTTCCCCCCTGTAAGCATTGCTAGTCATCATTTAATCTTGCTCCATTACATATTTGAGGATGAAAATATCTCCTAAATAGAGGTTTTAAATTTCTCTAAAGGTGAGATATTCATTGCTCCTTTTGATAGTAATGGCGTCACCCGTCTCTTAAAGTGGCCATGGAGAACGATATGGCTTTAATTGAATATACCAGTCTGTATAGTGCTAAAAAATTAGAAAGATCGCAGTGATGGATGGAACTTCACTTACCAAGTTGTCGAAAAGACATTCGAGATTTCATTACCAGATCGAATTTCAGGCGAGGAAGGAATAAGTCAGAGACAATTGATCCGAGGGTTGAAGAATTTGATATGACCGAGAGAGGTGTTTGGTCTCATGCACCTCGGGGACTGTTTCAGATGACACTGGCTTTAAAACATGAAAGTAAGCTGTGGTAGTGGCCCACTAGTGACATTTGATGCAACTTGTAGAGGAAGTATCTCGTGTCACTGAACCCAGCAGAGAGGGCCTCGTGCGCCAGTTAAGAAGCTCGGAGCACTCAAGTAAATCACAGACTCATAGCCTGGATCTAGTGGGCTGCAGCTTGTCATTCAATCCTTTGAGAATACTTGAGTGGATATTAAAAAGTCAAGCATAATTGAATAGTTATGGTCAGTGATGCTTGTACCTCAATGGGCAGGTAGTTCATGTCATAATTGAGATCGTGAGATTTACGCTTCGTTTTGTGCTTGAATTTGCACATTAAAGAAGGGCGTTGTTTTGAGTAGCTGTGACTGTATAACATCGTAATGAACTGTCCTTCTCTTGCATGGTTTATGTAGAGTATAATGTTCAGTTGAGATGTAATGCATTGATGTCCAGGTCAAACTATAGGTTTTCGTAATTGTAAGACACACAAAGAACATGAAAGTCAAGCTGCTTAATATGTGTACATATAGTTCACATTAATCTTATATTTACACTTTTTATTAATACATATATATTTATACATTTCTAGGTATGTCCATCTTGTGTTAATTACAGTACATATACATGCTGTCATCATTGACTTGTGACTAATTGACTACTTGAATAAGTGAATGCAACCTCTTTTTACTCTGGATCAGTGGTGTGTTCTTCATGTATTAGACTATACCTCAAATATAGTGCATGTACATGTGTATGTAAATACTAGCCTATTCCCTAACACATTGATACTGATGTATGTATCCTATCTTTGAGGAATGTAAAACCATGTCAAATATAGTGCATGTATATGCATACTACTGGCCTATCCCCTAACATATACATATATATATATCTATATGCTCATGTATGTATTCTATATATGAGGTATGTACTTTAGAGAGTCATACGCAATACGTTCTTTAATGACCCAATAACCAATCACATACAATACATGCATCATGTAATGATCCAATAGCCAAATCACAATGCAGGCAATTAAGTCCTTTAAATTATGGCCCAACAGAGAAGCATAATCAAGACGTTTATAGCCCAAGAACCAATCACATACATACAATACATATGCTTCCTTTAATGGTCCAACAGCCAATCACATGCAATAAGTCATTTAGTGGTCCAACAGAGAGGTCATATGCAATATGTTCTTTAATGGCCCAATTAAGAACCAATTACATACAATTACATGCATCCTTTGATTCTTTAATGGCCCAATTAAGAACCAATTACATACAATTACATGCATCCTTTAATGGTCCAATAGCCAATCTCATGCATGCAATAAATGGCCCAACAGAAAGTCATATGCAATACGTTTTGATACGTTCCTTTTGTGGTTCAACAGCCAATCACATGCAGTAAGTCAGTTAATAGTCAAATAACCAATGCATAGAATACATCCATTAATGGTTAATTCCAACAGCCAATCACATGCAATAACATTTTTAATGGCCCAAATTGCCAATCACATACGATAAGTACTTTAATGACCCAGCCAACAGAGTATCATGTACAATCCATCCATTAATGGTTTCAATAGCCAATCACATGTAGTGGCCCAATAGCCAATTATCACATACGATAATTACTTCAATGACCCGGACAACAGAGATTCCTGTGCAATACGTTTTTAATTGGCACAATAATAAATCACTTCAATGTCCCAATGTTCAGCGAATTACTCAACAGCGAATGATATGCGAGAAGTTCTTTAATGGCCCATGCAATGACCAATCACATGTATAATACATGCATCCTTTAATGGTCCAATAGCCAATCACATGTAGCAAGTCTTTTACAGAGAGTCATACGCAATACCTTCTGCGATTGCCCAATCACATGCATGCTCAATCCTTTAATGGTCCAACAGCCAATCACATGCAGTAAGTCCCTTGATGGCTCAACAGAGAGTCATATGCATACATTCTTTAATGGCCCAATAACCAATCACATTCAATACATGCATCGTTTAATGGTCCAATAACCAATCACATTCAGTAAGTCCTTTATTGGTCCAAAGAGAGAAACATAAGCAATACCTTCTTTAATGGCCCATCATAGACAAAAAGTTCTGTAATGGCCCAACAGAGACTCACATGCAACAAGTCCTTTATTATTTCCCAACAGCAAATCACATTATTTTCTGATAATTATTCTGATCTGTGTTTGGTCCTACATGTATACTTTACCATGCAATTGATCTACTTCAATCAAGTGGAAAAATATATGTGTGTGTGTATGTTATCTTCCATTGTCTGATGGGCAAAATCAAGCTAATATTTTTGTTGGATTGCTTTGTACATGGTAAACAGAATACAATTTAACATGAGAATTAATGTAATGAATGTACAGTAGTAGCATAAATGTGGTTGCGAGTTCTGAAGAAATTGACAGGACTAGGCGGTTTGGTCATACCATAATCTTGGTTAACGTAACTAGGTCTATATATCTTGGTGCATTCCAGAGGTCGGGATACTTGTGTGTATGGTATTTCTGGATACATCAGGCAATAACTTATCTGGATTCCCATGGGAGCAGCATCACTATTAGATTATAAATCAAACTGATACAGAGTGCAGTTTCATTCCTTTGTTTTTTACCTATTTACTTTCAAAATAAATAGGTCGATTTTTGATTCAATGAAGAAGCATTATTGGCTGCTTAAATCAAACTTAAATTTAAATTATTTGCTGTACAGTAGTAATATTTTGACTGATTGGTTATTGACCATCCTATACCATCATGGTCTGAAGAATGTGTTTTGACTATTGGTTGTACTAATCGACTTTTATATCATCATGGTCTGAATAATGTGATGTGTATATTACTGCGACTATTGCTATAGCAACTACTGTATACCATCATGGTCTGAAGAATGTTTTGTATTGTACTTTGATTGATGGTTATTAACCGCCATGTACCGTCATAGTCATAGAAAGTGTTGTACGTATTACTTTTGACTATTACTGTATTATTATAACCACTGTATATAATCGTGGTCTGAAGAATGTTTTGTATTACTTTGACTAATGGTTATTAACCGCCATGTACCGCCATAGTCTGAAGAAAGCGTTGTACGTATTACTTTTGACTTACTTTTTTGACTCTTACTGTATTATTATAACCATTGTATATAATCATGGTCTGAAGAATGTGTTGTATTGCTTTGACTATATTGCTGTATGATAGTAACCATTGTATGCAATCATGGTCTGAAAATGTGTTGCAATACTTTTACCACTGATTCTTGACCACTGTCATAGTCATGCTACTGTAGGCATATATATATGCATTCTCTTGAACATCGCTAGCATATTAGTACATATATAATTGCTGCATATTGACAACTTTTCTTGAAATCATTTGAAGAAACTTTTGAAGTAGGATGCTGCAATTGTCATTATGTTGCCATCAAAGGCAACCTTCAGAAGTAACATGATTGTGAGTATACCCCCTCAATAATCAAGGACAATGTACTTTAGACTACTAAAGTAAATGTTTATCCATCTATAATCGTCCAAAATGTATGTGTTAACAATGGTGAAAGCAAGTAAGTTATCCATCAAAGCTGATGTGATCAGCAGGTGTGATCAGCGGAGTCATAAGTAGCCTATACCGGTACCGATCATGTATAGCTCATCCGCCGCTCTATCGATTATATCACAAGTACGAACTCACACGGCCCCTCGTAGTCAAATTTATAGTTGATCTGTTGTGCATGGGATATCGTTACAAATCCACAACTTTGGTCAGTGTATGCATATCCACAGGAGGTTAGTTAGGACAGGGAGTTGTTAATTAGAAGTTGTTCCAATGAATCAGTGTATATTCTCTTTGAAACTAACTCGGTACAGACATTATAATCCTGTTATCGTACGTCTGCTGCAGTTTGAGGCGGTTGGAAGACCAGATTATCTACGATACAACACTAATTATATATTTGCCAGTCGTTTTCTGCTTATTCTAAATGAATCTTTGAGACACAAATCGACACCATATTCACCATGAGGTGGTGATAGTTTACATCTTTATGTTAATCATCTTTATGTACGTAGGAAAAAAAAGTTTGGAATCTTCCATAATCCGTGTGGATTTCATCCCTAGTTTAGTCTTAATCATTACACTATCATTCTTTTCAAAGTTTCTAGCTTGCACGAGAGGTATAAGTAAAGTAAGTAAAGAATGTTGGCCAGTGGTTTTTCTTAAATGTCGAAATGTGTAGTCGTAATATATATGTGAGTGCAAACTTTATTCATCGAAGCAATTGTAACGTTGGAGGTTAAGGCAAGAAAAGAAACGCTTCGGAAAGGAAGAGGGAGTAAATTATAAAACCTTGCAAACAACAGCTGTCAATCATTTAGGAATCAAATTATCAAAAACAACAACTCCCTGTTTAATCTGAATGAAAAGCTTCCAGGATTAACTTCCAGAATAGTATAAATTAATCTATTAGTGTGTGTTTACTTGAAGAAATCAATATATATCTATTTATATGACTGTGATCACTGTAAGCTTTTAAAGTTTGTGCCTTACCTGCAATCTGTTGATATCTTTACTTCAGTGTTTGTTCTTGCCTTACTTTTTTGTAAATATTAACAGAGTATCACTCTAGCCTAATTGATATCTTACTTCTACATCTGTTCTTTCTCTACTTTTATAAAAATCTATTGATATATTTATTTCTACTGTACGTCTGTTCTTGCTCTACTTTATGAATATCTGCAGAGTATAACTGTAGTATATTGATATCTTACTTCTACATTCTATTCTTGTTCTTCTCTTACAAATATCCACAGGGTGTAACTGCAGTCTATTGATATCTGTACGTCTAGGACTGTTCTTGCTCTACTTTTATGAATATCTGGAGAGTATAGCTGTAGTCTATTTACTTCTGTTGACTGTTCTTGCTCTACTTTTATGAATATCCACAGAGTAAAACTGCTCTTTCTCTACTTTTAAATAATCTGCAGGGTATAACTGCAGTCTATTGATAACTTTACATCTATGACTGTTCTTGTTCTACTTTTATAATAGTATATCCACAGAGTATAAACTGCAGTCTATTGATCTCTTTACTTCTATGTCTGTTCTTGCTCTACTTTAGTAAATATCCACAGAGTATAAACTGCAGTCTATGATTCCTACAATCCGTTCCCCTTGGTACCGAAATTAAGTTAAATTAAATTAATCGTTAGCTCTGACATGCATGCCCAAGTACTGAATCTGATCACATTCCAGGAGTCGTTCACATCAATTCAGCGATTTGATTATAAGCATACATGTACAACTTTGCTACATCCTCGCTTGATGAATACCATGCCTCGATCCCACAAATACTTTTAAAATATACTATGTATAAGTTTTGAGGAGTATAACCAGCATTTTACGATTTGTATATTTTAAATGACATATGCTGCACTGAACAGCCGTGATGGACATGTCGTGCCTGGGGATCAAACCTGCAACCTTTGGGCTTAGAAGTGGACACTAAATACTGCAAGGACGTGCACTTCCACCCAGATTGCAGCGTTTAACTCCACAATTATACAACATGCATATAGGTCAGAGGTGGTGATGTTTAAATCCAACTTGTTTTGAGCTGCTTTAAAACAAGCCATATTCCTATAATGCTAGTAAACAATGGGAAGCCAGATACCTATCCCTAAGCTAACATGCCAGATACCCTATCACTATTAAGCTAACAAGCCAGATGCCTATCCCTATTAAGCTCAAATGCCAGATGCCTATCCCTGTTATTTTATTAACCCTTCTTGACATACGTATCGAAGAGACGAACCCATTGTGGCAAAAATAGCCCCTGATGCACATGTACTTTTTATTGATTAGTCTTTTGAGGCATACATTATTCAATATGTTATTATTGTGTACTACAAACCTAAACTTGTTGATGATGCTTAGTGTATAGATTAGCCCTATATGCCTACTACTAAATGAGTTATCAATAACACATGCATCCTCCCATTGTACAATAATTACAAACAAACATATATCATCAAATTACATGTACAAGGTATAGTAAACAATTGAAAACAACCAGTGAGACTTTATATTCTTACAATATACACATCTCACGGATATTGGACCGGATATAGGCATATCTTTACCACTCACATATCTTACTTCTACATTCTATTCTTGCTCTACTTTTATAAATATCCGCAGGGTGTAACTTATTGATATCTTTACTTCTACATCTGTTCTTTCTGTACTTTTTTAATCATCCGCTGTATTTACTGCAGTCTATTGATATTTTTACTTCTATGGCTGTTCTTGCTCTACTTTTATGAATATCCACAGAGTATAACTGCAGTCTATTTATATCTTTCCTTCTACATCTGCTCTTTCTCTACTTTTAAATAATCTGCAGGGTATAACTGCAGTCTATTGATAACTTTACATCTATGACTGTTCTTGCTCTACTTTTATGAATATCCACAGAGTATAACTGCAGTCTATTGATATCTTTACTTCTACTGTACGTTTGTTCTTGCTGTACTTCTATGAATATTTGCAGAGTATATATGACTGTAGTCTATGGATATCTTACTTCTACGTTTGTTCTTACAATCTTATCATTGTCAATATTTAACATCATGATATGAAGATTCAACTAGCTTGGTAAAGCCATTAACCTTGACACAGTTGTATGACTAGCTACTTTAAGTAACCAAGGAAACCACAACAGCTTGCTTAATGCTGGAACTACTTCATTCTCTGAAAAGATGGTTGTTGGTTACATTGTCATCACACACTGCAGAATGGTCATTAGTCAAGGGTTGTTTAATTCTGGGGATGGTTTTAATGACCCAATTGGAGTCGGAATGAGAATGGTTTAAGAGAGGACATCGCGGCATGATTACCTTTTTCTGAACAGTAACTTTCTCCGTCATACTTTGATTGCAGGGCTGAGAAGCTACAACGTTGCTTCACTGCAGGTATTTGGGTATTCATGTTCAATTCGATGTTCTTCCTCTCGCAGAAAACAGATATATCACAGAATGCTATTGATGCCCTCAGAGGAAGCCGAGTGAGGAGGGTGTGGCTAGTGGGCAGGAGGGGTCCCCTGCAGGTATCTTTCACCATCAAAGAACTGAGGGAAATGATCAAGTTACCCGGAACAAAGCCGCTACTAGACCAAACTAACTTTGAATCATTGGACAAAGTCATTCCAGGTTAGGGCAAACGTAATCGTTAGACTGGAAGGTTTACTTCTGGGGGAGGGCAAATCTCCCCCCCTGCAGATTGCTGGATTTGTGCAGGTAATAAAACCCTGAAGAAAGTGACCAGGGATATTGATCTACCTGCATAAAACCACATAACTGTCTCTAGTCATAGAAATTTCTTCCCTAACCTTGGCAGTCATCAGTCTTTGCCAAGGCCACTCTACAATATGAACTGGACAATCAGTTCCTGACATATTGATAGAAATTTTAATTGTTTTTGCAGACCAATTCACTGTAATATAACAATATTATGAAGTTGGACAGAGATGGTGTTCATGAAGTTAAACATGATGATAATATAATGACCAGATGCCCAGCCTCTTACTGATTAGGCATGAATGGATGTTATCCAAGAAATGCAATTGGTGCAGTAGATGTCCGGTCCGCTGCTTTTCTTGGATAACCTCCAGTCTATGTCCACGTTATATTGTCCCAAGTATTGATCGAGTATTGACCATGCATGGCGGCATGAACTGTTGGATTGTGTACAAATGGTCAAATTTCTAGCTTATTTGATGATGTTCATCGAGTCAAAGAATTTAAAAATTGATTTCTACTGCAATGAAGTGCGTACTTGTATATCAGCTTAACTCCTAAGACGGGCATGAATTGAGAAAAACATAGCTGCAAAATTCCCATCAAAATTGAAGGTTGACTGTTTTACAAGATTATTAATTTTCACTCTCAGCTGGTGTCATGAATAAACATGAGCTAGCTTAAATTGCAAAACTGATGACATGAAGAGTGGAGGACTCGCATATGATATTCAGTACAAATTATCTCTTTGTTTTTACATTCTTCATTTCATACAATGCATTATATTTTTTTAACATACAATGCATTATTTTTTTAATTGAGTAATGTGCATATAAATAAATACATGACAATAAGTGAAGCTGGGTCGTTGTGTGCTGTGCATGTATACATGGCAAAAATGGTTAGCTCGGATATGGCGCATAGTACACATCTAACGGAAAGGATATTGATTTATAGACGAAGGATTTTCTCAAAATTCCAAAATGGCTCATTCCCGGACAGCATGTGGCCGTACATTATCAGAGTATATAAGCAACAACCTCCGATTAACAGTCAAGTTTGCTGAAGATGATTTTAGTGACAAATGAATGCAATAAGAAATGCAAATTCCTTTAGTAGATGTCAGTAATGCTAAGCCCATCGTCACAGGCCTTATAGACCTAAAAAGCCTCAATGGTACGACTTCAAAGTTGAAAGGGGTTTATGAAGCCCAGCATAACCTTTGTGGGCTGTACTGTGATCGATTTACTTGCCCAACTAGCATTAGCCTAACTTATTATTGTATGGTACAGCTTAGTCCGTGGAAATGTACTGACTCTATTTACTTTTTGGGAAAGTGTTCATCCACTAATCCCCATCCCCTTAATATCATGCCTACATAACCCCCAATTATACTTCTACTGTTTGGAACTGACTGGCCCTACAAAAATGGCCGCCAGGATTAAGCATTATTTTATTAAGACTAGACCTAGTAGGGGCCTATTCACTGGCAACAGCTGCGATTAGGTCTCGGGTAGGTCGCAACTTCTAGTCTTAATCAAATAAAATTTTCTTAATCCTGGCGGTCATTTTTGTAGGCCAGTATCCCCACAAACATTTCCAATTAGTCTTCATGTGCCACAGTTTCCATCTTACACCTTACAGGTCTATATATTTACCTCTGCTATAATCTTTGATGAAAACCAGGATTAAATCTTCAGCTCTCTAACACACTAAGTTATAAAATGGTGTAATAGTTTGAAAATTATTTAAGACAGACTGACAAACTTGACTTTAGGCATGTAGGCCAAGATGCGTCTACAGGTCTCTGTCTAACATAAGCTGTTGTTCAGTCGTTTGGTGACCCGGAGGTCAACCTTGTTGCAGAGGCAATTAGGATCATCTTCAATGTTCTATTTAAAGTCATCATCAACGGTGCAGTAGCAGTACAACTTACTCATGTGAGTTAATTCGGCTCCTTGTATTTCTGTCGTTGACAGTTGTGGTTATGCAGGGGTCACTAAGACTCGTTTTCTGAGGTGTCCTCGCAGTTTTTTCCCCCCCCAGTAATATTCCAGACAATTCAATTCAACCACATGCCATTTTAAACGATTTCATGATATTAGGGTATAACGAAGACCTACGAGCATCTTTTGACTGACAGATATTTACTAGTAAGAATACCTTTAGTGGTAGCATGTATTTTGTTTATTTAACTTACTGAGTGACTTTCAGTTCCAAAAAGTCCATATATATGGTACATATACTACTCTTTTACATCCTATCAATTTTTGGATCAGTAACCATTGAACAGAAATATTGGCCGTTACTCACATTCAAAACTAGCAGGCGATTGATTATTGATTATTTGACAAAAGATAAGCTAGTGTGTATGCAGGGAACTGGGGGATTTAAGGATGACAAAATCGGCCAATGAGTGCCTGAAATCGTCCAATGGTCAGATTACCAAGACTTTAAAGGTGCAGGTTTTCTAATGATTATATGCAAATGTATTTGGCACTGTAGGTTGCATTTCTATCTGCAATCCAGTAGTAATGCATTCTGGTGAGCATTAGCTCAATTGGTAGCCTGCTTTGAAATGGTTGTCATGCACATGTGACAATTGACAATGGCAGACTGGCTTCATATGACCACCTATAGCTACATCATTGTTTGCTGATGTTTACCCTTCCATCACGAAGGATTCACTGCAGAGCCTCCGTGAAAAATATCAAGATTGAAAATGCAAGGCAGCGTATAGTGGGTGGCATATAACATTCCCATGACAAGGAATGTTCGTGGTCAATGAGAGCTGCACTTTGATTAGGAATCTCATCACTCTATGATTAACATCGTTGCTTACTAAAGTTTTGACAGTCTCTAATAATCCATCATTCAACTGAAATGAAGCCTATACTGTATATATAGGTGGAAAACACCGCCATGCATCCACATATCTGATCCTGATAAACTATCAATCTTGACAATTGCAATGTGACTTTAAAACATTCTCAGTAACAACCATGTATATATGTGCATTGCTGGATATATCTTATAATGCTGTTGGGAACGATGCTCGAGATACGTACAGTGAGTGGTTTTAGTTTGTGATAGCTGGTCTCTTTACGATTATGAAACACAATTTTGAGGACCATCTATGCTTCGATCTACTGTAGACATAGATGCTTCGCCATAAACCCTCTGTAAATTTCTCCATGGTAGTCAATCTCAAAGGGCTGATACATTCCTGTGTATGTTCTTTGTCCCTGCAGGTATACCTACAGGTAAACTGTACAGGTATACCTACAGGTATACCTACAGGTATACCTACAGGTATACATACAGGTATACATACAGGTATATATACAGGTATACATACAGGTATATATACAGGTATACATACAGGTATACATACAGGTATACATACAGGTATACATACAGGTATACATACAGGTATACATACAGGTATACATATAGGTATACATACAGGTATACATACAGGTATACATATAGGTATACATACAGGTATACATAGAGGTATACATAGAGGTATACCTAGAGGTGTACCTACAGGTATACCTACAGGTGTATACATACAGGTATACCTACAGGTATACATACAGGTATACATACAGGTATACCTACAGGTATGCATACAGGTATGCATACAGGTATACCTACAGGTATGCATACAGGTATGCATACAGGTATGCATACAGGTATACCTACAGGTATACCTACAGGTATACCTACAGGTATGCATACAGGTATGCATACAGGTATACCTACAGGTATGCATACAGGTATGCATACAGGTATGCATACAGGTATGCATACAGGTATGCATACAGGTATGCAT
>JAODAG010164074.1:6927-17069 GCA_027574785.1 Orphnurgus asper
GGAGGAAGTAAAGGACGGACACCAAGCCCGTAGGAACCGCTGGAGCACGAATTGACCATCATGAAGAAGCCCAGAAGCATGGTAACCCACTTACCAACACATTTGAATGAGTGTCAAAGGTGCAAGTAGGATTTGCTGTATGGGGGTGCGGTACTGGAACATGGGGGGTGGGGCCAAAGACCTTTGGAGGAAGGGTGGTTAGTGATCATCATTTTAAATATTTACCAAAGGCCTGGCAGATTGGGGGGAGGGGTAGAGCTGGGCCCATGTAGTAGCGGAAGTACTGGAAGCAGTGAATGGAGTAGGGGCTGTTGTCAATGACATTCCACAACAGCCCTTCTTTGCCGAGCAAGTCTAGTTTGCCAACATCGCCATAACATACAGGAGCTGTTCATAAATATCGAGTGGTGAAACGATAAGTTTGATGATGCCGATCAAAACAGCTCTGAACTAATCCATCATTCTGCTGAACTAATCCATCATTCTGCCGAAAAAATCCATCATTCTGCCGAAAAAGTAACGAGTGGAACAATAGTATACAAATGGCTGGTAATGCAAAAGTTAGGAAAAACTCGCCTTACATCTCTGTGCTGAACAACCGTGACAGTCAGTGCTAATTCAGACTACAGTCAGTGGTCTTATTGTCTATAACGAACGTAGTAGACAATAAGATCCACGTACTCAAAACATCCCGAGCAAGTTTTATCAATGTCTTAATTTTCTTTCGTAAAAGCATTTTATTGTCTTTGGTAAATGAATATCAAAAGGAAAAAGAAACCCAAAACGTTTCAAAATGGGAATAAAGACCTGACTTTTTTTTGTCATCTACAACTAGTTACAAAAGGAAATGCTAGATTTCAAAAACTGAAGAAAAAAACAGAACCAGAACGCAGAACTGCATTAAGGTCCGATGCCATAATCTACAAGATATTCTGTACAGCATAAGCATTACAGAATCAATAATATGCATCACCAAAATATTTTACGGAAATTGTCCAGATTTGTTATAGTTTCTTAGCTTGCTTAGGAAACGTAGCTGGGAGAAACTGTCTGTGAGAACTAAACCATTAAACACCCATGAAATGCTGCAGCACAGAAGGTCTCTTTGTGTTCCCTTCTCTATGCTGAATAATATATATTGAATATATATATATATCATTTGAAATGGGGAAAATATAAAATTCAATGCAGTAAACTTTTAAAATAAAGTTTTCATCCGTGAGCACCTTAAACGAAGTGTTTGTTACTGACCACGAAAAATATCCTTTGGACACGATTGAATTCATCTCAACGTGGTACACAAATCGACATTATATATTATTGGCTAATAATATTATTGGCTAACTGTATTAATCACCCTGTATCACATACTAATATAGTACAATGAGTCCTGCACTTTTGAACTAAAACCCTCTTGGTTGACAAGCGAGGGTAGCTATTGGCACAAGGATGCCCAAAAAGCATCCACCGGTTTCGTAAACACGTACGTCGCTGATATAAGGGACTAGAAGTCTTCGACGGTTTTGAACCATTTCCAGCCGCGCTTGATAGTCATTCTGCGATAGTATACCTCCGAAATTCAAACTAATTTACGAACATCTTGTACATGGTAAGCATTGTTTGAATGTGGTTTACAAAATAAATCACTGTTAACTCCCTACATCCCTGAGTTTAACACATTATAGCACTAACTTGTAGGAGCAACACAAGTAAAACCTATGACATAATGTTACCTGTCCCTTCAGTCGTGCTTGTGAACATTCATGAGTACTATTCCTATAAAACTTAATGAACACAAACTCTTTCTCTTAACAACGATACACTTCTGTCTGGTTTTAAAAATCTTACCATGTCAACCAAATCCTATAAAGATTTCAATTCCTTAAACTTGGGTAAAGTCACCTACAGTGCAGTGACAAAACATACACACCTTGATAGCCAAGCTCAGCTTGAAGTGATCGGTGAGATATAAAATAACTTATTGAATGCGACCAACAGACTACCATGCAATGGTCACAGCCTTTCTGGTGATGACCTCTGCAAGCTGATGAAGAAATTCACCATAAAAAATATGTATATTTGGGATAAATCATCTCAACATTTTTCTCTTGAGTCAAAACAAGATCCAACATATATATATATCAACATTCAGAGCCAGCATATTTGACTCGCCGAGATAAAAAAGGTTTTACGTCACTTCGAAGCACCAGTTCTTTGAACTGGTTGTGTACAGGATCTATTTTCATGCTAGCCAAACGCATATATCATTAAGACAATATTATGTTGAATATATATATATATATATAACTCAACTGTTTAAGCACATTCCAACCAATGTTGGTCGAATATTTTTCTCTGTCCAATGAAAGTAATGTCACATATTTGAAGCATATTGCTTTAGCACATACAGATGGCCCTTTTGCCAATTAAAGGTAGTTTGATTAAATTTGAATTGTTTAAAATGATCCCAATGTTATAATAAAAATAAATTAGGCTAAAAGCGTTGCTCAAATCGTTTACACTACCTTGCCTTTAAGTAAATAAGTATTAATAATAATAAGTTATATTCCACAAAGCTGAAAAAGAAGAAACCCTCCCTCCAAACTGGAAAGCCGCAGACTTATTAAATTCTCTCCAATAAAAATGGAAAAACCCTACGCTGGTATTCATTCAACATCCCAATAAAATCATAAGCATCATTTTTAATGACAAAAATAAGTTCATTGTGATAGCTTGTGGTGAGACAATGGTGAAGCAGGCAGCCATCAAGAATATTTGAGGTGTGTACTGTAAGTCCACCTCAAATATAGTGGATGTGTATGTAGTTACTGGCCTATCCATTAACTTATACATAACTCATGTATTCTATATTTGAGGTATATACTTCATGTATGACTACCTCCAATATAGTGCATGTATATGTAGATACTAGCCTATCCCCTAACTCATACATACTCATGTATGTATCCTATATTTGAGGCATATACTTCATGTAGGACTACCTCAAATATAGTGCATGTAGATACTGGCCTATCCATTATCTTGTACAATAACTCATGCGTTGTTCTGTAAAGAAGTAGAATGTTTGAACTTGATATTTTCCATTTTTTGAATCCTTTCCTCGTTAATGAAGTGAGTACCATATAGCGCTACACCCCGAATATCGATTCTTTCGAGAGTTATCTGCATCGACCTGTTTATAAATATCGTTTGGTGGTCATGGATAGCACATTCCTTCAAGTCCTTGACCACCACAAAGTAATACCAATTACTTGGGGTCTTCCAGAGCATGAATCGAGCAAATAATGTCACATACGAACGAGGCACAGGATGCAAAAGCAAATGCACTGAACAACGCTACATAAATAGAGCAAAATGAAGACTACCGATGAATGAATGCCATGCCTTTCAGACAAAATGGCCGACCAGCATGGCTGCTACAATAAATCATATTTATGCACTGCATAACAATGTACAGTCATGGTACATTGTAAAGATGTAACTGATTGTAGGGTGTTGTATACTGCAAAGATTATATTACTGACTGTCACCATGGTCAGCCCAATGAACAAATTAAGGTCCTATAATTAATTCAGGAGACAAAGGTGATATGCAACACAAAAGTTATCAAGGAATCCTACCTGTTATCAATAAGCACCATATCCTGCGAAGGCTTGTCCTTGATCGGGTTCTAGGTTACCCACGTACCACAACCGAGCCCCTGATCAAGGACTTGACTAGCGAAGGCAGGCCTCCATAAAAAAATTAAATAAAACAAATTAAAAACGTTGAATTTTATCCACCATTTGCGAAGTGCGAATATAATTTTGTGTCATCAAGGTCAACATTTTAATCCTCACTGGGAAGTTAGTGAAGACCTGTAAGAAATTAATTACACAATATACATTAGTTATCCTAACACACAGTTGATAACCTAACACAGTGGATATCCTAACACACAGTAGATATCTTAAAAACCACAGTAGCTATCCTAACGTATTGGAAGGTTACAGATAAAAACTAATAAATAAACAAAAATACAAACATTCGAAACAAAACACTGTTTAACCCACGACTTAATACTTTAAAACATAATTTAAAACTAAAAAGCAAAAAGAACAATTTGAGTCAGGAGAGTATATTCTTCGTACTCTTAGCCATAAAATGGGTTTGCGGAAATAACGTTTTGGAATGATGAAACTGCCATAAAAGAATCAGAATATGAGATAAATGCCTAGCTGACTTGTCATAGCATGAGTCTTTCTGGTATAGAATATTATGATGTTCAACTCCAGGAACAGCTTTCTGTCCAATTTAAGTCTTAAATTACTTAATTAAAGCCATCAATATGTCAAAAACTGATATCCAGTTTGTACTTACTACAGAGAGAGATAATAAAAACAATTTGACCTTGACTGAAAGTTGTGAAGGTTTCTTGGAGATCATATTCCCTTGTCAATATTCCATCAGCATTTTTATTACCCACAAGAATTCAGCATTCTGTGGGTAGAAAGACCAGCATGCCCTTCCCAAGAATAATCCGACGACCATTAGCCTAATGTGATAATTGCTACGAGCATTAATGTTACAAATGGTCAGCAATTGGCTCATTACCCTGTAAATGTTTCAGTTAACTAAAATCACGGTTGCGATGGCTTATACAACTGATGCCGAGGTGCGCAAAGTATTGAAGAGGATAAAAAGTGATTGCCGAAAGTATTAGAAAGGTTTTTAAGAATATCCCGATGATGCATGGCAATCATTGAACAATTGAGGACCTAACATTCCATAGTGTAAGCACTTTCAAAGTAAACAGCCCATTCAATGGAGACACGTCATCATGTGATACGTAACGAAGTGTAGATGCTTAGGCCTAGAGTGACATTAAAATAACCCCTCTAATTTTACGACGAAAATACCAACTGCTCTGATCCAACTGTGGAGCAGGAAGAAACTGCAAAGATTGTTAAAAGAAAAAATCAAGATCACTTTTGCCGCAGATTTTCATGTTATCTGCGGCATATTGCACGCTAAGCATTTACGGGAAATTTTCTTGAACCAGCCAGTAACCAGCCAGTAAAAAAAGAAAAGTCTAGGATCGGTTTCCAATATCGGTAACGAGCATTGCTTATTTACCGTTACCGATATTCTGCTCGTTAATGCCAATATAATGCCCAAAACCGAAATTTCCAAAATGTTTGCAGAATTGAAATAAATTTTAATAACTTGTTGGTTTTTTTTTGGGTGTAAGAATAGACTCATCTCAGCTGTCAACATTGTTAAGTATGCTGATGAAGATGTTTACGTTTTATTTCATGCTAAATATGCAACTACTTTCAATCTATCTCAGCAAGTGCACCTTGAAGCTTTTTACCTCTATAAATATTTGTTTCCAATAAATACTATGGCGACCTTCTTTTGCATAAAAAGTCATCGAAAAAAGCCATCGAAGTCGCACGCATGATACACAAGCAAAAGATGAACAATTCCAGAAAGGAACACAAAATCTGGTTCCAATTTTCCCTCCTGAAATGTCAAGCTTTTGGACAGTAAATAAATGAACTAAAACATCCCAACATTGACACAAACTCTGAACAAACCATTGCGGAAAACAGATGATTTTTTTTCCTCTCCTTTGGTGGTGCTTACGATGACTATCCCCCCCGGGGTTTAGGGTTAAAAAACCAACTATACCTCAAAACAATAACATTCCTGCATTGATTTCTTGTGTTTCTTTCATCTTTTGCTCCTGTATCATGTGACCTGTTGATAACTACCTTTTATTAAAGGTTATATATTTTCTATGTATCATATCTTCACATTAAAGATTCTGACTTGAAAGGCAGACACCTTTAAACAAACAACCATCGAAGTGAAACCTGCGCAAACTTCAGCCTAACTACTCGTCCTAGGAATAAAACCGATGATGATACGGGGCGCGTATGTAATACGGGGAAAAATATAAATTCGATACTTAATTGACTGTAATACTAACCTATACTTAATTACAATTGTAATACAACGTTGTCCAATATGGCCCCCCCCCCCACCAAAAAAATGGGGCTGGTAAATGTCACAAGGTTATCACCGAGAGAACTTAAGGTGTACCCGCCGTTACTACTCATTTCACAACTGCTTACTTCTCAATAGTAGTAACAGACGGCCCAAGTCAAAGCAGACTATATCGGAAAACGTTTGAAGACGGTTTCGATCCCAACGGTTGAACCGGTTTGGTGACCGTCTGGATGGAAGCTATCGCCCATTGCAAGCAACGACCAACTTGGAAGAAGAGAAATTGTTTCGATCCTACACCGGATGGTTGGAAACGGTCAGTCGAAAGCTAGAACAATTCTTACCAGGTAGAGGAAACAGATACCACGTGGTTTGGAAGCCCAGACTTAACGTAACCTTCTTTTTCGCAAACAAAAAAGGGGAAAAAAGATTATTCGTTCATAAATATCGCCTTATCCTCTACCGAGCTCTTGGATTAATGCTATACAGTGCTCTCTTGAATTAATCCTATACAATGCTCTCTTGGATTAATCCTATAACACCAATGCTCTCTTGGATTAATTCTATAAAATGCTTTCCTTAATTTAACTGTAATTAATACCCCAAAAATATTTTTAAGAACAAAGAGATGACACGACGTTCGCGCATCGATTACCCTTTTGAAATCAGCCGCTGCGTTTTTTCGAACAGAGAATTCGTCTCGTCGAGTTTTCTTCTTTTCTCACCGTCGTCCCTCCAATGCTCCGTTCCGTCTTTTCCACACGTCAACAGAAAACTTGTCGTAGAGGGACCACGCGCTGTAAGTTGGCTGCGACAGACCCAGCGACCCGCTGGGTCTCCGGAATCCTGGTGGCCGGCCCGCCTCCCGAATTCGGTCAAACCAGCTTCGCTCCTCCGGTGTTCCTGTCGGTATCGGGGAAAGTGAATCTCCGGGCGGTGGGTCGTCGTCGCTTAGTGGGGTCTCCCACCACTCCCGTCCATGGACTGCGAGACCTTGCGGGTGCGGCCGGCGACGGGTTTCTCGATGACCGTGAGGCCGTCGACCACCACGGAGTGCCAGTTGTCCACCTTGGCGCGGAGGCCCCCGTTGAGGATGTCCCGTATGTGCTGGACGATCAGGCCGATCGCGACTGGGGGAGCGAATGGGCGACACGTTTAACGGGGACTGTCCGACCCGGGGGGGACCCGGAAAGTTCCAGCACTCCGATGGTACCCCGATAGATATTTGCTGGTATTTGTTAAACCCTTCGACGTAAACTGAGAGATGCATGTGGTTCATTTTCTTTATTTAGCCATAATTGACATGTCATGATTAATAAGTTTATTGTTCAGGCTTATAAAAAAAATATATATATTAGACCCCCAGATCATTAGGTCGATATTCCACTCCCCAAGAAGCAAAGGGATCGGGTGAGAATCGTCTGGAGGTTCCGAGAATATCTTTGTCGAGTGTGTAGAGAATTTGACACTGTGGGTTGTTTTAAGGGCAAATCGGAACACAAATTAGACGACTGTCGCTTTTTTTGGTTTTACCCTTTGTTTGATCCGAAACTCTGTTCTGGTTCACGTTAATTTTTCATCGGCTTACGTACAACGGACTGTCAGAAGACGCAGGAAGGAATCCGAAGATGTAATTCGCAAAAGGTGGGAACAGGTACTGTAATTAAATACCTGTCGACTTGCATAGGTCAATGAGACCAGGACAAATTACTTCCTGATAGAATTGTTTTAGAACAAACGAGGAACTTGTACTTCCTTCTCAGTATTCGTTTTCAGCGAGTTCATGCCATAACAACTGGCATTGGGCCAAGGGTACAGTTTTTCACCACGTCACACTCCTTACATGGTGCATGGGTTGTTTTAAACACTCACCACACTCCTTACATGGTGCATGGGTGTTAAAAAACTCACCACACTCCTTAGAGGGTATAAGGGTGTTAAAAAACTCACCACACTCCTTGCATGGTGCATGGTTGTTAAAAAACTCACCACACTGCTTAGAGGATCTATGGGTTTTAAATAACTCACCACACTCCTTAGAGGGTATATGAGTGTTAAAGAATAAAATGCCCACACTGCTTAGAGGGTGTATGGATTTTAAACTTGGTACCAGTGTTTCAAGGCATGGCGACTAACCTGTGTTTTCAGCACCCCTGGGAATGATGATATCAGCATATTTCTTAGTTGGTAGGCAGAATTCTTCAAAGGCAGGCTTGACATAATTAACATATTGCAACAGTACTGTCTGGAGGTCACGACCTCTCTCCTTCACATCTCTCAGCACTGGTTAGATATGAGAATGGCATAAAATATTTTTAAAAAAAGAAAAAAAGAGTGATTTAAGGTTTTCAAATCAAATCAGGTTTTAAATCATTTACATAAGAAAAGGTTCTGCAGTTCTTGTCAGCAATCATACATTTAGTAACCATAAAATTCCCAATCAGAAAACTCTATAAGTTAAATACTCTTCCTACTATTTAAGCCTACAATGGCCTGTTTGCTCTTCATTATAACTATTTTGGCTGTTCATCCTGTATGGTAGGCTACAGAGCAAACCTAACCATCCTCTCATTTCATTCCTTGACCTTAACAGACTAGACTACTGTAGGTGTTCTCTGGAATCCGTCTCCAACTAACGAACGTTTGTTGTACTGTAATCCATTAATTAAAGCAAATCCCTAAGATTTGAGAAAACTCAAAAGGTTATGTTTTTGCCATTACTTGGAACATGTGTAACCAAATTCTTGATATTTCTACAGCCGTTGAATCAATAAAGGAAATACCGTAACTCGCACGTTTCCACACTTTCGAGGGGTAAAATCAATCCATTTACAAAAGTAGAGACCCTTGTACATTATGTCCTTTTACTTCTTGGAGATATATATATTTGATGACGTAGTAAGGATCACATCTTTTTTATCCTTCTATAGATATGCATAAAAGTAGTCCCCAAACCATCTTTCTTTATACAATTATCTTCGTTTAAACTGTGCCATTAATGCTGGCTTTGGAATCTCAGTAAACTTATAAACCAAGTATTAGATCAATCCTCTCGATATAACCTCTGTCACGACTATATAACTGGACATGGACCTTGGTCATGTCTAACTAGAACATATTAACCTTTACCGTGAGGGTGAGGATGGGGTAGGATGGGGTAGGATGGTTTGGGGCAAGGTGGGGGATATAGCAAGGGTGGGATATGGCCAAGGGAGGGGCTGGGGAGTGGTAGGGGATAGGGCAAGGGAGGGGATAGATGTGGGAGGGAGAGAATAGTGCAAAGTAGGGATACTGCAAGGAGATGGATGATAGGGGAGGTAGGTGATAGGGTGAGGTAGGAGGTAGGGTGAGGAAGGGGAGGGGATATGGCAAGGGGTATGCTGAGGTGGTGCAGAGTGGGGATGAGGCAGGGGATATGGTGAGGTTGGGGCTATGGTGGGGTAGGGGATAGGACAAAGTAGGGGATAGGACAAAGTAGGGGATATGGCAAAGTAGGGGATATGGCAAGGTAGAGGATAAGGTGAGGTAGAGGATTGGGCTTTGTTGTCTTGCTTTGTTGTTTTTCTTATTTTGTTTATTTAGTTTTGTTGTTTGTTATCTTTAACTTGAGGCCATGAGATTTTTCTTGTTTATATTATTAGTTCCATATTTGCATTTATAAATGGTCAAAATATGGTACGAGAAAACAAGTCTACAGATCTCCTCAAGGATGCTTTAATCTCCCCACGCCACATGTCTCCCACCACCCCCTCTCCATACCACCAGCCCTCCATAACCTACGCGTAGAACACCTCCACATTCTTCTTCCTAATCTGGTAATTTAGTTCAATGACAAGGCTTTATACAAGCCACGCGGTTTTGACGGGTGATGGGAAGGAACTGCAGAGGCAGGGAGGAGTCAGAGGCAGGGAGGAGTCAGAGGCAGGGAGGAGTCAGAGGCAGGGAGGAGGTTACCTCTTCTGGACAACCTCGTGTCAGCGTCGGTATCGACGAAGAGCTTCATCTGGCAGAGGTCTCTGATGCTCTTGAAGTAGAAAACTAGAATGCCCTCAAACACCACCACATCCGTAGGGTGGATGGTCTTGAACTCGTCTTTCTTCCTGCCCAAAGGAATGACGAAAAGAAAAAGG
>JAODAG010164075.1:0-14401 GCA_027574785.1 Orphnurgus asper
CACCCCCCCGATCATTTAGGTCGGGATTAGGTCGCCAATGTAGAGCCCCGTACATGAACCAATTTAATTCCGCAAAATTAACGAGATTTCCGCATAAATTTCCTCGATGGCATAAGCCCGGGCGGGGGATGCAAGGAAATGAGCCCTGTAACTTGCTGCGCCACTGTGAATGCTGGTTTCACATGCAGAGAATTAAGCTTGGAAAGAAAGGAACTTATGGTTTGAAAATTATTGTTGGTGAGAGAATATGTTGTAATCTTAGAACTTGGAAAATGAATTCAACCTGTATTGATGAAAACCTGTGTTTTATGTAAAATAACAATTTTTTTTTTTCTGTTGGTCATATAGAAAAGGTCACAGGTCAGATATCTGGGCTTGGCTGGGGGACAGGGAATAAATTTACCTCATATTTTGAGCAGAATTCCATCAACCTCTCCAAATATAATGAATGCAAAAACTGTGTATGGTTGGCGCAAAAGATTGGATTTCTGTAGGATGAAGTTGGAACCACCACCCATGGAGGTTACTGGAAGTGAATGAACTCCTCCAGATGGGTATTTCGATGACCCTCCCCCCCGGGTCCCTGGATATCTGCTGTCCTGCAGAGATACAGAGGGAGAGAGAGAGAAGAGGTTAATCTGTCATGGAATGTTTTTTGAAGATTTGTTGCTTTGTAAGTGGACAAAAGGATGATCTATACCATTAGGTTACTTTGTGAGTCCCAATGAGGTTGTTAGGGGTGGGTGGTTTATGAAGTCACAAGGTAACCATTTTTTTTTTTGGCTTCGAGATTTTGCCATCGATTTTGCGAGAGTTTCGTACTCTTTTCTTTGGTTCTATAACGAGCGAAACCTTTTTGCCAAATTTTCAAATATACCCCAATGTTTCGTTTGGTTCTGGGCCGGTGTCAAAGGCTCGCATGAAACTCTGCGGTCAAAGTCATGTGTGTACATCCAGTAACACCTTGTTAAACCTGTTCAAACCTGTCAAATGAAAAATTTAACTTCGAATGATCAATTTTGTGACGATTAAAGCCCACAGCAGGAGGTTCTGTTGCAACGGAGTGAGTCAAGATTTTACTGGACGAAAAACAGGGTACAAATTACAATAAATGTTTAGCATGGTCACCATTTAAGCGGTGACATCACATCCTTTCAACGTAGGGAGGCACCAGTGCTTTTCGGGCCAGAAATTTGAGGTGGTTTGAGGGGTGGGGGGGAAATAGAAGAAGGCATAACTTTTTCCATTTCCCCCCGTTTCATTTTGGCATTTTGGAGGGCGCCTAAGTGGAGGGGGGTATAGTACTGTATATATGCGAGAGTCAAGTCATTGATACTATATGGACTTCAAAAGTGGGAGTGTACACCCGCTGTAGTGGCACTGCAGTCGTTCAGTGAGGCGGTCGTTTACAAACAATGCTGCCGACTTTGCGTGCGACCTATTTAAGTCTGAAATAGCTCGGGAGCTTTTGTAAAGTTCGATCGATTACGTGTCCGATACATTCAGAGTCGAGATTTAATCGCTAAAGTTAAAGGAGAGAGATCACTTAAGAAAAGGTTACAGTTATGTTTATTTATATAGAGGGGTGCGACATAGGCTATATCAAATCATTTTTAACCCCCCCGGTTCGAATTTTAATAGCGTCCTTAGTTTTTTTAATTAACTTGGTTAAATGGCTTGACGTGTGCTGTGTACTGCGTAATTAATTACCTCCTACTTTTAGCAATTACAGTAATTTGTTCTTGTTGATTTATTTCTCCAAGGGCTGGCAAAGTTCGTAACAAAAATTAGGATAAAACACCTCGGTTTAATTAACAAACTGGGCGTATATAGCTGCATCGTTTACATTTCATTTTCTCAAGATCTAGAAGTGCAAGTTGATTCAGTAAATTTCTTAATTATGATGGGTCAGGCCTATATTGTATTGCTTTATTACACAAATATTCTAAAAAGTGGTATTTTAGAAATGAGTGTGACACAATGAGGGTGTCTATTAGGCTAATTTGGAAGAAAAGCAAGTGTTTTGACAACATTGATGGAGCTGTTGTTTGCTGGACACTCTGACCTACATACAGTAAGATTAATAAATGCATTGTTTCTGTACACGCACACAAACACACACACCGTTCAGTTCAGTTCAAAGTGCAGCGTGCAGCGCTGTGACCTGCATATTAAATTAAGGGGGGGGGAAGAGATATCATACTGAGGATTATCTTTATATGAGTTGGGAATCGATGAAACCCAGTGGGGGTGTGCAACCAGTACCGCTGTCCCGGCATTGGTATGTTCGGGGCCAAAAAGCAAATCGGGTCTGTAACGGTGATGAATTATGCTGCTAGTATATAGCTCGGCACCAGCTGTGCTGACTGTGTGCATGCATGGGCCGGTCAAACCTAATGGGAGAAGAAAACTTGCACATGGGTAAAGACATGATTTTCATGCCGTAGGTCAAATAGTCCTGACAAAGTTACTCGATATCCACACCAGTGTTTTGTTCAAGAGTATCAAAATCGGATTAGGTCATTTTGTCCCGTGCAATTTGCGTAGTTCTGCTCGTTAAAGGTTTTCCAGTCATCCTAATGGTTTTCCAAGGTCGCTCGAGTGTAAAAACGCTCACAACCCATCAACCTGCAGTGCCCGCCTGGATGTAGAAATGAATCCACCCACCCTAACGTTGCACATGGTTTCGATATATATCTTTTGTATCTTTTACAATGTTTCCCTCTCCACGAAAATCTTCCACATTCTCCGTAACAGCGTTCCAAAGAGTACCGTAACTCTCCAATCATCCGACCCAGAAGGACAAGCTCCCTTTTTAACATTGAATGAAATCATTGTCTGCAAATTGTACCTCTAAAACAATATATACTCAAGAAATTATGGTCTTAGTTAATGACAAGAGTTTTAGGTAAATCAGCGCGCAGAGGGTAATTCTGTCCTCGGGTCTGACCCAATTTGAGGTCACTCGTGCATGTTTCTTGACTGTTTTATTTGAGAGGACAATTGTACCTGTGTCCTGCTCCCTGTCCAACATTGAGCAAAAAAAACGTCCTGACGGCACACACCCACATGGTGGAAATTAAGAGAATGTTTTGATAGAAGAAATTCAATTTGTTTCCTATTCTCTCCAAACACAGCAGCTGTGGTCATTTTGCTTTAATGGTGGGAACCCAAGGTTAAAATGGCTGTTACCAATTATTCCAACAGCTTCTTTTGTGCAATGTGTGACAAATTTCTGTTGACTGTAGTCGGATGTAACCGGCCCGAAGAGCTCTCCGATTTGACGAGTGCAGAATGTGTTAAAGACTATATTTGGCGAATTTTTACAGGAGGAAACACGATGTGTCAGACGGTAAACATTGTCGGTGGATCATACAGTACTGCAGTTTGGGAATTTTCGTCTGCCAAATATCCATGGCATGCACTTTCTGTTAAATTCGCTTTCGGAGGATCGACGCTCCGTACCTTCGTGTTGCATTGTGGGAATTAAATGACAGTGAGGGAGACAAACTCGAGATGAGTCCAAGTGGTTCCTTTACGTTCTCTTAACGTCTTACAGCGCCACGTGTAGTATTTAAATTAAAGAATTGTAAGAACAAAAACAAAACAATGCAAAACAGTGTAGACGTATGCTCTTTGGGAGGCAGCCGTTGCTTCATAATCACGGGAGACCGACATTTACACGCCGATTTAAATCGGTTGCTAGTTTCGATTAAATTCGAAACCTCCCGATGTATTCCCACGATTTAAATCGAAACGAATCGTAGGCTCCCGATTCAAATTTGGAAACCCCACCGCTTTAAATGGGTGTTATGCTAATATTTCCCACATAATTATACGGTAGTCCATCGCCCTTGCAACATTTGTCTGTGGCTTGGCATTATATCAAGCGGGCCTACGGTAAAGTAAATTCAGAGAGGTATTGTAGGGCCCATCGCTAGGGCCCATCGTTTAATCAATGACTGTCAGTGGTCAGAGACAATGGTAGTCTGGTGGTATACTGTAGGCACATACCCCATCATGTCCGTGCATGTACAGCGGGATATTATTTTGCAATAACACCAAATGAAATCATGTAAGACATTTACACGTATAGTTAGTAGGTGAGTAGCCTATAGCTTAGCCTAACCTACAGTGTTGTACTACTGTAGCTAGCACACACTGTAATATCCTTGAACTGCTTTCTTCATGCACCTGATTACACTTGGTTGGAAAAATGGCAGAGCTGAGGAAGTATTAAGCTAAACATGGCTTCAATTATGCTGCACTGTGATAGTATAGGAGTAATGTTATCAAGTGGAACCTCCGACAGAGCGCTTTTTGAGATTTTTGACAGCAATTTTTAGCCTGTTAAATAGGACGTCCAATAATGGTCACCAGTGTGTTTTTTTATATTACACTTAGCTATAATAGCAATCAAACCTTTTATTTAGCTAAGGTGTTTTGTTGAAAATTGTCCATTTCTCATGTTTCTTTATCCTCTCTGGATCAAAAGTATGAACCCTTAGTGGTTTAGAATTATGTATCTTAAATATTAATGTACAGTTAACCTACGTTGAATCTTCCTATATAGAGCAGAGACTGCCTATACTGCTGCTTATACCCAAGAGGGTTTATCCTCTTGTTTGGCTCTTCAGAGAGTCACTAGAGCGGACTTCTCCACCCTTCATTCTCCCAACTGATGAAATAGAGGCTGCATATGGAATAGATAAACATCAAATGAGAAAGTTTCACACCCAACCATTTGGCATTTAAAATAGAGGCGGAAAAAAAATAATAATCCTTTTCCTGGGATTCTCGTTGACATTGGAAAATTATTTTTCTTCTGGCTGTGTGAATGTGATCATGCTCTCTTCTGATTTTTGCCATCTGTTTCCCTGACCTATATGCCTAGAATTTGGCCCTTTTTTGTTGACCAGTACCTCCTTACCCACCCACCAGGCTATAGGTCAAAAGGTCACTCGCAAAGTCCCTGCAGGATGCATAACTTTCTGGCTGTCTACCTCACAAACATTTTGGAAATTATCAATTTTTTATAATAAAAAAAAAAATCCAGAAGGATGTTGCTTCTTCTTTCTTTCTCTCTCTGGAGTCTGAACTTTTTCAGTTTAAAGAGAAACTGTGCAAACCTCCACAAAATGTTGTAAAAGCTGCAAATTTTTGATTTGTTTGATTGTATCTATAGGAAGGAAGGGGTGATCAACTATGTCTGCATTAGAGACTTCCTCCCCTTGAAAATTTCCTTCTTCTAATTTGATAGTTGTGGTTTATACAGGATCATCATGTACCTCCACTCATATATTCCCAGCGGTTTCCTCTTACATAGAGAGATGGGAGATTTTTTTTTTACGAGACCATCAAGCTATGTTTCTGGATAATGCATGGAATGATGGAAATGCATGACTGTCATGCGCGGGTGAATTAGACATGGCGCGATAAATGGTACGTTACTTTTTAGTGGAATCGAATTCGGAAGTGCCCTACTTTTTCCGATATGACTTTAAGTGGAATGTAATTCTGCATAAGAATTATCCTTTAAAATGTAAGAGAAAATATAAATAAATGGTGGTAGTCATAAAAATATGCAACTTATATGCAAATATGGAATTCACTCTCACCTAAAGTGGAATTCTGCTATTTCTACTTTAAGTTGAATGCATTTTACTTCATTGAAATTATAGTTGATAAGCTTGTTAAAACAGTTCTCCACTACCAACTTGAAAAGGATTAGAATATTCAGCCTTTTGTTTTTACAGTAAATATGTAAAACAGCTCTTCTCTCTAGGCTAGAATTCCTTTAAACTGGTATAGTTGCTATATTATGACCAATTTTGTATTCATCCTTTGCTACCTGGCCTGGAGAATTTTGTTTCGCTTTAATAACTAGTCAGGGCTGAAAGAAAATTTGGAAATTTATGACATTTATTGTTATTGGTTTCCTGGCAGGTTTAGGCTGCTCTCTAAGGGGTATCCCTTTCATGGGAAACTACAAGGTATGAGTTCTCAGAGCTTTTGGTATGCTGTGTGATACTGAAGTTAAGTTGGCTATTACTGCAGGTGAGACTATTATACTGTATGCTATGTTTGTAAATCAATCAATATATAGCCATCGGTTTTAATTAGTTGTCCATCCGGGCTGCTGTACGACCTAGGTCAATGTGGACCTTACTGGCTTAGTTTGGGGATGGACTAAAGACCAAAAATGTCAGAAGAACTCCTGGTCAAGTCCAATACCTGTGGTACACTGCTTTCTACTAAAAACCCTTGGATGGCCTTTGAAGAATCATACCATACAGCAATTTGTTATGAATGATCATACAATCAATTTAATCCCATTGTGTTAGAGGTTTAAAAGTTAAGCTTTTAATTCTTAAACCTTGTAGCAGAGAACTTCCAGCATTGACATGGGACATCCTATTGTTCCCTGTCATAAAGTGTGGTAGATTATTCCATCCTTGGGGGTCATTGTCATGCCCATGATCAGCTGACAACCAGTGGGACCTAATCTTTTGTTATTTCTTCTAATGTTAAAGTGTGCCTGCATGTGTGTGCATGGGAGGGGGTGTGCACACATTACACACGCAGACACACTTCTGTACACCCTCTGCGAGCTTGTAATGTCGACAACTAAAAAGTGTGGTGTGTTGGACTGACTGATTATACGGTACTTGGTATATATATACATATATATATAGGTTGACCCGTGCATGTCTATACGGACGGTCCCCTTATTGGTTTGGTTTTTACGCATATTAACGAGCGGACCCCCGCTTTATAATCCCACGTTCCGGCTTCTCGGGCGTTTTGGCGGTCAATGGTTTTCCTGACACGCGCCCTGGCGGGCGCAAGTAACCGGCGCGGCCTTGACTCGTTCACGTGGAGTTCCACACTGCAGCTGCTTACCCAGATTTTTTGTTTTTATTTTTGCGGAACCGAAAGAGCCATCGGATATGAAGTTACAGCCGAATCGGTCGTTCACCGGTTGGCCCGAGCTTTGACGCGATGCAGACTCTATGCATGAACAGGTGTAGGACACTGACCATGGCACTGGATCGCTGTGCGTTGAAGGGTTTTAATATGAGTGAAATGATATCATATCGTTGTATGTTATGCAAACTACACTTGTCCCCCCACCCCCCTTACATATGTGGAGTGGGGGGGGATCATTCACATACTTGTTTTGTTTGGACATCTGAGTTCACGGCTGTGTGTGTGTGTGTACCTTTAAACCTAAACCTTTTCTGGTAGGCCTACTGGAATTTTCAAACTATAACAACCTTAATATTAAATCTTTTTAGTATCCAAGGATATCTGGGTGGAATTAGAAGCCACCAAAATGGAACACTTTGTATTAACTATGTGATTATAACTTTGGGGCCAATAATTTCCTCCTGTGTAACATGCCGACGAGGTCATGTGGATGGTGAAGCTATACGGCCGGAGGCACAGTTAGACACCCGCCAGGGTAACCATCGCGTGGCAATGCCCGTGAATTCCAATTTGTGGAAGAATCGTTGAATCGTGAATAGTTGGGCTGATAATAATTACGTTGAGTAGGAGATGTTGGGATGAGTGTTAGGGAGGCGGAATTTAGGGAGAAGCACATTCCAATATGCCCCCTCCCCTCCTCCTATAAGCAAGTTCCTTTAGGTGTCATTTTCTTACTCACCTTTTGTGGCTACATGATATACCATCATGGTGGTCGTCTCCTTTTTGAATTTTGAAAGGTTTTTTTTTCGGAGATCTATTTATCTCGTACTTATTGCACGACATCGACCCAGCAAGGCAAATTACCGACGGAAATCCAAATGCAGAAATCCAGAAAAATCCAAAGAGGTCCAAGGCCACTAACGCCGCCCGTAACTTAAATTGTCGGACTCTGTCGATGTTACGGCAATAGTCAGGGATGTGGCTAAAGTATATATTATTAGCCAGTGCCAGTAAGACCCCAAGCCAGTGTGAGTCTTTGGGATTTGATGCCTTCGAATTTGAAGTTTTGTTTCTTCATCTTGGTAACGTGCAGCTCTGCTGCTGTCTCTCTCCTCCATCTTCTGGTATTTGCATCAATGCCAAGCTTATACAGTCTTGAAACTATAAATTATTTGAAAAGAATGTGAAAAAGGGAACCCCGATCAGCTGGTTCATCCAGGAAGGTAATCGGGTTACGTTAGTCCGACCCCCCTCCTCCTGCCGTCAGAGGTGCCCGGTCTCTCTCTGTTGCCACGGTGATGGCAATCAACAGATCCCAAGGACAAACGGTTACTACCCAATGAAAGGTTCGGGGTATTTCTTATTAGGATTCTTTCTGGATCTGCGAGGTATCAGAGCTTCGAGAAAATCCCTGTGCGGGCAGGATGAGTATCCTTTACTTAATTAAGGTTTTATTGACTGTTCAACAACAGGTACAAGTACGTTAATTTTCATTTCAAACTTGAATATATGCAAACTCTTTGTAAACCCATGATTATGTTATTTTCAGGTCTACCATAATTTGTTACCTTGTTACCTTGTAATCGTTGCAAAAAATAGTATATCATGTGACTTTGCAGCGACCATGTGTTAATTCCACATGACCATGTGGTCAATTCATGTGACTGCATGGTAAACCATGACCATGTGGTAAACCGTGACCATGTGGTATAATCCGAGACCATGTGGTAATCTGTGACCTGCATTAAGTAAACCATGACCATGTAGTAATCTGGGACCTGCATATGGTAAACCATGACCATATGGTAATCTGCGACCTGCATATAGCAAACCATGACCATTGTAGTAATCTGTGACCTGTATATGGTAAACCATGACCATGTGGTAATCCGTGACCTGCATATAGTAAACCATGACCATGTGGTAATCTGTGACCTGCATAGTAAACCATGACCATGTGGTAATCTGTGACCTGCATTTGATGTATGACCCTTATGATGTCAAAGTGCAAATTAGATAACTATGTTCACCCTCCCGAAAATCAGAAGTAAATTGCAAACCGACCATAGCTGTTTATACATTGTACGGTGATGTTGCATAATGGTACACATTAATGATATGTACTTCTGAAAGACCACCTCAGATATTGGATGCGTAGGAGTATTTTTTTAGAGGATAGCGAATTTCTTTGGTTTAAAAAGAAAGAAGACATGTGTTTGTTTATACCTTGCATCTTATTATTGTGTCGAATCAGGTGACCAAATTCTAGGACGGGCGAAACCTCCGCAAGCCTACACTCTCTCGCAAGACGACACGGGCGGTTTTTTAACGTTACTGCCTGTCGAGCTTTGAAGAGTTTTAGCCGAATGAGTCCGTGATGTACATGTGTACATACGGTGCATTCCTGCAACTGTGTTCCGCCCCGGTAGTTGAATGGGGGGAAACGTGATCCCTTCGAGGTAGCGACTTTTTATTTCCGAAGTTGTTTAACCTAGTAAAAGAAAGGTTGAACTGGTTCGCATTCTGGTGGCATTAAGTCGGTGTCGGATGAACTAGCAGTCCCGTTCCTTCCTCCCGTGTGTAAATTCTCGGCGGTATATCCATGCTGTGTTGACATTTTCGCGGACCCGTAAAGATTCTAAAATTTTTTCCCGTGTTCGAAGGCACGCCGGGCTCCCGTCCGAATGGTTTCGGTGTTGGCATTTAATTTTCGTCACGGAAAGAATGTTTATTTATCACTCCCGAGTATACTAAGTGAATGGAATGGTTCTGTTCTGGTATAGGCCTAGGCATAATACTTGCTTCCTAGTAGTATATCGTGATTAATTTTGTCCGTGTTCTAACGTTTTGGGGCTCTGAGAAAATCCACCGGCTCAAAACTTTAAAATTGTAATATGATTGGCCGAGCTGGTCATATTTATCAGTTTAAGACCACCACCTCGTGCACACGCAGGGCCTGATTTTGACATGCACGGTTTGATCGAGGCAGGCCTAAGCTATGAGAAGAAGGTGCAGAGGTCCTCTTTGGCAATGTATTACCAGCGAATAAAAGCTATGTAAACTACTGATCCCGTTATATCACAGTGCCTGAAGTATTTCTGTTTGCAGGTGATTTGGGCTCTTTTTTTGCTCTTCACAAACTATTTAGGAAAGAAACACGCCAAAAGAAGACACCAGCTATATGCCCAATCAAATATACTGGATGGACGTTACCATTCATCTTCACAGACTTTGTTAGATAGCTCTATGCATTCAACGGGAATGACCCTAGTTTAAAACATGATTCTCTGTGGCTTTCACGCATCAATTAGGAACGATTTACGCAGGAACAGCATATTTAATCCTGTTGTGCAAGAGTTAACAATGTGGACCGGGTCAGCCCGACAGGAATCCCTTTCGTGCGTGCGCAGCTTGCCCCGCCGGCAAACAGACACCGCTCCGTCGAGATCATGCACACCATCAGAATTATAACGCCTTTAAAAAGATCGTAATAACCTCTGCGGGTCGTCAGTCAATTTTGTTTAAACTACCCTGGCTTTTGAAATAATTTGCCAATGGTTTTGGATCGCTCCTAGATATATATATATATATATATATACATATATTAGTTGACCTTGAACTAATTTGGTGTTTAACATGCGTGGGTATCATTTGGTGGCGGATTGTTTAACATGCGTGGGTATCCTTTCCTTTGTTCATGGGGGCAGTTTTTTCTCTCCTTTATAATTGAGATGAAAAACTACTGAAACCATATATGCAGAAAACTTATCGAACCAACCCTATAGGGGTTTTGAATTGTACTACACTGTTGACCATGTTGTGGTGGTAGGCCTACTCTAGATTTGTCCAAGGAGCCATTTTAACAGAGTTAGAAGGGTATATAAATGACTTTTCACAGGGTGATGGGACGGGACTGTTGATCCAAACGACGACAGATTATGTGATTAACTGCTGTAGGATCCTGTGTTCGGTACGTCCGTCATGGGATCAAGGATGTGACAGTTGCAGTTATAGGTTTAATACGTTAGAAATGCTGGAGGAATTGAACAGAATTATAGACACCGACTCGACGATGAATATGCAGAGGATGCTAATTATGCCTGGAAAAATTTAGCGAAAGAATAGAACTTGGCCAAAAAAAACTTGGCGGCAAGTCTATTTTAAACCGGTTTTAAACGATTAAAATATAATTATCCAACAATGATTTATGATTATTAATTAATTGCCCATGGAGAATTAATATGTGAGCTGGAAGGCTTTCTATATATATATATATATATCACCCCTGAATTAGAACAAGGAGAAAACGGCAAGAACGGGGATAACTTTTACGAACTCCCTGAAAAACGGTTCAATTTTAGGACCCGTGTTCCCAGATGACCCCCTCCACCCATGTGAGTTCCGACCATGATTTAAGCTGCATATGATAGAACTAGGCCCCTCCTCCCAGCAGAACCCTTTACGGGAATCATAATTGCAGCCACTAACAGTCTTAATTCAACTAATTATAGTTGCTCTTTACCATTAATTGTATAACTCCTCGCTCCATGAAAGGAATAAACCCTGTGAGTCACATTGTAAAAAATGACCTTACCCACCAAGTCACCATAACACTCAAACATGAGACTGGGGTACCATGTGGCTAAGATTGCCTGAGGGTCATCTATCATCCCCCATTAGTGTTTATATACACAACCTGTCTATAGTGGCATGCCACCTCTCAAGTTAAAGGTCATATTGGATAAACAAGAGTTGGTTATAAACATTAAACATTTTAATTTGTGACAATTACATCCATCCATCCCTGAATCTTTTTTTCAAACCCAGAATGGTGGAGCAGAGCCTAGACAAGCAGCCATGCTGGGTCAGAGTATATGACCAGTGTTGGAAACCCCCCCCCCTCCCTCTTGATAATGGATGTTAGGGTTGTGTAGATAGCTGAATGGGTTGGGTGGTGATTGTTGCAAGGTGGTGGTTGTCTTCCATTAGCAAGTACTATTAAAAGAGGTGGCAAGTTTTTGCATTAAGGCCTACCGGTATACCTATCGCATTTCTTTCTGATCCCCCTCCTTCCGAGCGTGGAGTCCACATGATATAGCTTCATGCTTCCAGCGGTCTGCCTTTACAGACTCAGGATCTTTAGCCTAACTTTTAAAAGGAGCAGTTATTGATATTGAGAGAGAAAACCTATGAGAATATGGCGTCTTTTTTGTTTTATTATTAAGGATTGATTGTGTTGTAGGTACTGTACATGCTATCATCATAAGCTGTTTTTTCTTCTTTCAGTATTGTACATGTAGAACATATGTCCAGTATTATCAGTATTTTAGAACATATGTCCAGTATTATCAGTATTTTAGAACATATGTCCAGTATCATCAGTATTGTAGAACATGTGTCCAGTATTATCAGTATTATAGAACATATGTCCAGTATAATCAGTATTATAGAACATATTTGTCCAGTATTATCAGTATTATAGAACATATGTCCAGTATTATCAGTATTATAGAACATATGTCCAGTATTATCAGTATTGTAGAACATGTGTCCAGTATTATCAGTATTATAGAATATAATGTCCAGTATTATAAGTATTATAGAACATATGTCCAGTATCATCAGTATTATAGAACATATGTCCAGTATTATCAGTATTGTAGAACATATGTCCAGTATTATCAGTATTATAGAACATATGTCCAGGATCATCAGTATTGTAGAACATATGTCCAGTATAATCAGTATTATAGAACATATGTCCATTATTATCAGTATTATAGAACTAATGTCCAGTATTATCAGTATTATAGAACGTATGTCCAGTATCATCAGTATTGTAGAACATAATGTCCAGTAGTATCAGTATTGTAGAACATAATGTCCAGTATTATCAGTATTGTAGAACATATGTCCAGTATCATCAGTATTGTAGAACATATGTCCAGTATTATCAGTATTGTAGAACATATGTCCAGTATTATCAGTATTATAGAACATAATATTATGTCCAGTATTATCAGTATTATAGAACATATGTCCAGTATTATCAGTATTATAGAACATATTTGTCCAGTATTATCAGTATTATAGAACATATGTCCAGTATTATCAGTATTATAGAACATATGTCCAGTATTATCAGTATTGTAGAACATGTGTCCAGTATTATCAGTATTGTAGAACATGTGTCCAGTATTATCAGTATTATAGAATATAATGTCCAGTATTATCAGTATTATAGAACATATGTCCAGTATTATCAGTATTATAGAATATATGTCCAGTATCATCAGTATTATAGAACATATGTCCAGTATCATCAGTATTATAGAACATATGTCCAGTATTATCAGTATTATAGAACATATGTCCAGTATTATCAGTATTATAGAACATATGTCCAGTTTTATCATTGGTGTAGAACCTATGTGGGCAATCAATAAACCAGAACCTAACCAACTAACTATTCAGTAACTCTGGATTACAAAGTTGCTCCCCCACCTTTTATATTCACCTCAATACTTGGGTAATTATAGCGATGTATGGTCTAGCGGAACAACTGTTTTGATTTCTTTAATTACCTTGAATATATGTAGTGTTTAAGTTGTGTGGTATATTGCAAACACTACATCTTGACCTTACTGGTCTATAAACACCGATTATTTACAGTAACAGAGATATATATCATATCTGGGTGTTGCTTTACGGTACATGTGTGTATAGTAGTACAGTAGCATATTGCTGTACTGAGTTACTCAGTACTGCGTGGTTACTGTTTCGGTGTTGCGTTAATCGTATATCCCAGGAATTAGTTTTGAGGAAGGGGAGAGGGTCAGGGGTGGAGTGGGCAGGGGAGAAAGTGAGAGTTCCAGAGGCTGGTAATCATGAGCTATTCTTATGGGTCATTAACTTTGTTGTGAGACAAATTTGACCAGCAAAAGTATACACCACCATAATGTAACAGCTGCACCATCAGGTGGTAGTAAACCATGTGTCATATTTACATATATCAAACTTTGGAGACCTGTGTTTGAAATTTATCACGCCAAATTCTTACTGAAAATATAATTACGACACCATGTTTGTACCGTAAATGTGACATAGGCCTATACACTCTATCTGCCTGGAGGGTCATGGTGCTGTACTGTGACCCGTTAGAAAAGCTTGCCGATATCCACAAACCCCCACGCAGCCTATACCGTACCCGTTACATTAAGCACAGTGTGGTAGTAAAGACTGACATCTTGTACACCTATGGCTTCGGCACCTCTGTGTTCCTCTGGCATCTACCAGTAGGAAAATTTCCAGTATTTGTCGTAGCGTCCGTCGATACAATACGAGCAACAGATCTAGAGATCCGTTTGGAAACCTAGATACAATACTGGATCGTGTAAAATCAGTTTAATGACATGATTAAAATATTAAAATTATATTAAACCTCGACTCGTAACCCGCTGATGAGGGGTGG
>JAODAG010164186.1:3593-14399 GCA_027574785.1 Orphnurgus asper
AACACATATGCATGCAACTGACCATCCTCACCCCCTCCCCCCCTTCCCGCTGTGAAAATAAGAGGAAGAAGCATCCAGAGGAATTGCTTTCAACTAATTACCTGATTCATTGGTCTGGTTCTACAGGTATTGATTAATTGTGGTGCATGCAATATATATTCATTCCTTGAGGGGGGGGGGTATATATATATTCATTCCACACATGGCAATCTCTGGGAGTTTGAAAGGGGTACATGTAGCAATTAAAGGCCTTCGGCCGTATGTGTCAAATAAACAGCTTCAATAAAGGGGTAGGTATATGATATAAATGCATTGGCATCATTGATTTGGAAATGGAACAGTTTGGTAAATTGAGATTGAATCCCCTCCCGCAAACCATGAAATGAACTCGCTTCACCACCAGCTGCGCTAAACTTTTATATTGGTTGAACGTGCTCGACACAAAGCTAGCATGGTCATCAGTTGACATGCTGTGACAACTGGATTCTACACCCGATTGGTGGATGAGTATAAAATAAAACATCACAAATTGAGAAAATCCCCCATTTCATTTCTGCTAGTTATATTAACTTTAAAATTAGTTATCCTCCCCATTATATGTTACAAATCTTGTTTGGCTGGTTTCTGTACCCTTGTCTATGTGAAACCAGGTCAATGCATTATAATGCCTGCATGCATGGCCGGTTGCAAACATGTTTTCCAAAGATGGTTTCCATGGCGACATGTCTACCAAAAGTATATTGTCCCTGGGAGTACCCCAAGTGTGCATCCTATGCTAACCCTAATTTCAAAGTTGTTGGTACATATGTGTGCCGCCAGGCAAATGTATACACTCTCGTTTCAATGACGGCATGAATTCCCGGTGCTTATATTATTGGCGGTAATCCTGATCAGTGACCACAAATTCATTAACGACGATCGCGAGCTCTTCTCTTCAGTTCGGTTCCGGTGCCCAAGGCATCTGGAACAGAACTATATATGCAGTCAAGTCTGCGTGCTTGTATGTGTTGCGATGTTAATGACAACATTTGTGTGTGTGTGTGCGTATTTATGTGTCACAATAATTGAAGACGAAGATGTCAGTTGTTACCATAATTTGACCTATATATAGTGGCTATATAGCCAGTATATATAGATGATCTGTAATGTTTGTTGTGCATATGTTGTGAATATTATAGTGGGTGGGCAGAACTTAATGTAAATTTTCTTAAAATGTCAATATCTTAACAACATATATGCCATATTTACTTCATACTCGGTATAGTTATGTTGGTAGACATTATCGTATCGTTTATAAATTTCATGTCATTAATATTCATGAATAATTAATTCTAAGTCGCTGACAGTCGGCTTATAAACTCAAGAACGATATATGTTAGATGGTTACCATGCATACAATGGTGGTCATATAGTGAGTAGATCATCCTTATTGTTTTTAGTCTTCATATGACATCGACATTAATAAGTGGGCGGGGCTTAACATATATACGTAAATTGAAATTACAACCGTATATATATGCAATTTATGCAAACTTTGTATGGGTGTGTTAGTAGCTGTACTTTTTATATTACTAAATTTCATCTTGTTAGCCGACAGTCAATTATTAAAAGGAACTGTGCAATGTTGTGTTGCAACGTAATGGCTGATTTACATTAATAAACTGGCTATACGTCTATAGCCATCTCCAAAAGATTAAACCGATTCGAAACTGCAGGAAAAAGTGACTCACAAGAATACAGTTCTATCCTTTCCATGTGGTTTTATTTCATCATTCAAATGTTTATAAGTCTGTTGATGCCATTTCAAGATTATAGTCCTAAACACCAGTTTCTGTTTCATTTGCATCATCTTTTAGTGGGTTAGGGTAATAATAATGCAGTGGGCTGCAGCTGATGAAGACTGCTTAGAATTGTCATATCTAACAATAGTTTTTATTCTTAAAGAGGTGGTCACTTTTGCTGCAGTTGAAACTTAATTTGTAATCTTTGTACTTCAAATCTTAATAAGTGAGGAATGTGAATCATGTTGCTTATGCATAAATTTAGTGCTCTTCTAGAAAGAATTGTCGATATATCTGACTATCTTAAATTAATCAAGCTAGGTAAAAACTTGCTTAATATTAAGGCAGGAAATATAAGCTGGAATTTTGCTGATAATTCAAGACAGGAAATTTAAGCCAGGAAATTTATCAGTATTTAGGAAGAATTTTAAGGCAGGATATCATAAACAGAGTCTGAAGGCAGGATAGACTGAAATGGAAGCAGCACTTAGGTATGGGATTTTGTCAATATCTGACTATCTTGCAGGGCTAATTAAATGGTTTAATAATCCTGACTAAAACATTTCCAGAAGGGCATATATGTACTGCAGGTTATTGAAATATCAAATGCATAGACGTACAAGCTGCTTATATTGAACTCAAAGAATGGAAAACCCCTTAGACTATCGGACTATTGGTTAAATTATCGCTTTGACAATATCCAATTCGTTCTATTTATTTCCAAATCTCCTCTGTATACCTTTCCCCTCCGGCCTCATTAATTCTCATCCGTTACATTCTCCTGTTTATCTAAAAAATTACCAGAAACCCAAATAAATGAGCTCCCGATGGCCGAGCTAAAAGCCTCTCCCGCACGGTTGTGTAAACACGCCCAGCGATCACTATTGCCTCCTCGCCGCATCCTCTCTTCCCTCGGATGTTTTCATCATCACCACCACCATCATCATCATCATCATCGTCGTTAGCAGCATGCAGCAGTCCTGAGGTTACTCCCATCTCAGATGAATAAAAGAGGCGCAGCTGCTCAAGGAAGAGGTTCTTCCTCTTCAAGACTACTGTGGCATTTTTTTCTTCTTCATAAAGACGATCTTTTCGGGTGAAGTTCGTTCCTAAGTGTTTGCAATTTGCTCAGATCAGGCTTGAACGGGGGACTATGTGTTGTTCCTTCGGGGGCGTATTGTTGGCATCTGTTCTAGTTGCATGCACCCTTTATAAGTGCATGAGGCGTATTCATCCATTTGGGGGATATGTTTCTCGTGATAGTTTTTAGCGTCGATATTACGGGCGACATATGTTACATGCTGTAAATCTCCTTTGATATTTCAAAAGAGGAGTAAGATGGCTAGGTTTTGCAATAATCGGCTGATATAAACGATTACTGCATCATCAGCACTTTACTCGGATCTCAATGCAGGTGGCATATGTATAGTAGTATATGTATGTACATGTGTATGTAAATACTAGCCTATCCCTAACTTTCATGCACATTCATGTATGTAGCCTTTCCTATATTTGAGGTCATGTACGTGGTCGTAAGTTACATGAAGTGTATCAACCAATTTTTCACATTTTCGCATTTCATTTGTTAGGGCAACACAGAAATAAAACATTCTATTGTCTTTACATTGTCCAGCATTTTTGGGGTGCAGTCCCATGAGGGGAAGATATATATGGTCATATTTACAATCAATGGTATAACTTTTGTATACCAAGGCCCAAAATTTCAAACATATTCATATTCATATTCATATTCTAAAATTATGAAAATTAAACTTTTCAGAGCTATAATTGTTACTATATAGGTGTAGTTCAAAATTGAAAATGATTTTGGTTGTAGGTTTTAATGAATTTTGTAGATATTTACATGTTAGTGACTAATTTGGCAGAAAATCCACTATTTTATTTTAATTATAACATTGTAAACTATTTTCTTAGGTGACAGGCCAATTCAACACCCTACTTACTGTACATGATTTCTTCCAAGTGAGGGTTACTATCCAATGCAAGTTGCAATAAAATCGGTCCATTTTTTCAAAAGTTGGAATTCTTATACTTTCGGAGGTGACGTTAACAATGTAGATGTGTTTCGGAGGTGACACATATGTTTACACATAGTAATTGTAAAGGCTTTGCTTGCTACTCATTCATAAGTATACCCTAATTCTTCATTTCATAACAGACTTAATCAAATCTGGTCTAAAAAAGAGAACAATACACTCTTCAATGAGCTAATAACGCATCACAAAACAGTTTTTTATACTAAAATAGTTCATGCTTTCACGAACTCAAGGTGAGGTATCGAGATTAGCAAACATGAGCATTTCACAAGCAATTATAATATTAGTATGTATATATTGGTTTGAAATCTTTTTTACTCTTATTATTTAGATGTTTATTTTACATATAACATCCATCTTTGGTCAAAATGTCTTTCTTTTGGAGGTGACATTTTATGTTAACTCAGTAAACCAATAATCAATGACATGCATATAAACAATCAATGTCACCTCCGAAGCAAAAGCAAAGATCACCATCATAATTGGCTAAAGTCTGCTAAATTTATCCAATATTTCAAAAACTATACAATGATTGGTATTTGTTGACATTTATGTTAATAAATAAAGTTCATTATTCCATTATATGTATAGCACTACTGTAAGCAATATGCATATATGCTGTCTTGTCTCATGGTGAAAAAGTGATGAATAAATACAAAAGTGTTGTTTTTTAAATAAATATGCAACATTATAGCTTGAAAAATGATGTCTGCATATTGGTACAGTGCTTTTTAATTAAAGGAAAACAAGTCATCCCCAAGCATGATTAGGCCTATACTATCCCAAAAGTAAAATGCACAAAAAGTAATGTTAACAATTATAAATAGGCACCAATTGTTAACGGAAATGTCACCTCCGAAACACGAAGGGGAAGGAAGGGAACCTGGAAAAGACTATAGCATTAAAGGTTGGACACTTGTCTATGATAACAACAAAATAAGAACTGGGAAATAAATACCACAAAACAGTAAAATAGTTTATCTGGGAGTTTACAGCAGAACTAGCATATTTCCACCATATTTTTTGTCACTAAATCTGAACGAAAAAGCTGAGATATTTGGTTAAGCTACCCGAGGTATAGCCTCAATCTAGGATGGTTTCATGGCAAAATATCTAAGAATTCTGATATTTGGTCACCAAGTTACAAACCAAAAAGTGCCAATACAAAAAGTTACACCACTGATTATGAATATGACCAACACGGTATATGCTTCATGTAAGACCACCTAAAATTTAGGATACATACATGAGCATAGGTTAGGTGATAGGCTAGTATCCCCATACACACATGTACACTCTACACTACATTTGAATTGTCCTATATGAAGAACTTTCCTCAAATATACATGAGTATATATCAGTTAGGGAATATAGGCTAGTATCCATACCCAAAAGGTCATTAGATCCTTCAAGTATACTTTTCATGGTTTCATCCTAAATTAGAACTGAAACAATATCAGTATGAAATGTCCACCATTACCATGCAGCCTCATTTTTAACATATATATTTCCCTGGAGTCATCACACTGCAACGATAAAGTTTAACAGTAACATGATCCTTTTACCGGTCGTTCCTGTACATATTTTTAGATATAGTCATTTTAGGACACCTCAAGGATGTATCATGCACACATGAACTGTATCCATAGTGGTAGTAGAGCATGTAGTGACTCATTGACCTCTGTTGAACATTGGTCGAAAAGAGATGGCCTAAGCTTGAATCTAAGTTGTAATTCCATCCTGGAAAATAATTTGTCATGCATTATTTAAAGACGTCTTACAGTTATTGGTATACCATATCTTATCTCGCCGAATAGCATTTTGTTGGTTCAGGGCCGGGTCATCGACAGCTAATAATAACAGATAATAATACCAAATAATTGACCACACACATTATTTAGTCGGGTCAAGGGTGTGTAATCGGAATGCAAGAAACTTCCAGTTCAACTCCAAAAGCTGCTTTATAACTATTACAAAAATGCAGATATTTTTTTATTGCACGAACCTGTCCTCCTGTTGCTGGCCTCATTCTGTATTAACTTGGAGATTTCCCCGGAGTCGATGAAACTTCACCATTCATAGCAACCCAAAATTATCCTTTTGCTGGTCTTCCCATATATTTTTAGATTGTATGATATACCCTCAAATCTTTTTGGAATGTTTGGAGGGTGTTACTGTTGATGCCAGTTTTTCTTAGAATTCCAGAATGCTTTTGATGAGAGGTCCCTCACAAATTATTGTTACTTAAGCTGAATGGTTTTGGTATTTATTGATGGTCAGCTTCTGAACTGGATTCAGGATTGGTAATGTGACAAAAAGCACAGAGTAAGTTGATAGTGGCTGCACTTCGATCTGCTTGGGCTGATGTCTCCAGTGGGGTTCCTCAGGGTTCGATGCTTAGTCCATTTGTAGGAAGGGAAACTGGATTTTAGGAATGATTAGACAAAATTTCAAGTTTCTTCATAACGATGCAGTTGGTTAGGCTTCATTTGGATTTTGGAGTATGCTGCGCAAGGGTGGAATCCATACTTTTCAAAAGATAATTAGGCAGCCTAAATTTCAGAGAAGGGCTACTAGTCTTGTAAGTTCAACGAGAGGTCTTTCGTATAGTTAAAAAGTATCTTAATTTAACTTCTTTGAGCTTAGGCGACTTCGTGGTGATCTACTTCAAGCATTAAAATTGTTCCTGGTTTTGACAACTTAGCTTTTGATACATTTTTCGATAAACAGTAGAGGCCACTGTATCAAACTTCAGAAGGTGGGTTGTAGGTTAGAAAGAATTTCTTCTCCCTGAGAGTTGTGGATGAGTGGAATAGTCTGCCTGATTCGGGTCGTAGTATCTAAAAGTGCCAATGCCTTGAAGAATGCTCTTGATGGGCACTTTTTACTGGGTGGTAGACTTTGAAGTCTGCAGGTAACAGAGTATATATATATACTAGATCTCCTGGTATGCACTCTTAAATATCCAGGTTTGGGACACAGTATCTCCAGGTGTGTATTTTGGTGATAATCTCCAGGTTTACACACTTGGGAGATCTTCTGGAAATTCTGAAATATTTTGAATACTCTAGAGTCTGATACACGTGTCTGAATCATCAGCTAGAATCAAATCTGAATCCCGAATCTAGCTCTGTGCCTGGCAAACATATATGCTATATACAGCAGGTCACTTGAAATTAGTATAGTCTGCTAATCAGGTGTGTGCAGCGCAGTTAATAAGCATTGTGGTAGTTGCCAGCAATGAGCTTCAAAAAGTGGGAAATAAATCTCCAAATCTGCAGGAAAGAAATAAACAAACATCGATACACAAATGAACAGTCGACACTAATCTCAGTTGTTTGGGAATCTGGCGCAGGTGATGAAGGAAAACCATAATAACTGCTATTTTAAAACTGACATAATGTTTTCAAATAGTGTTTGTTTATTGTTTATTTAACTATATGATTGATGACTATTTATTTGTGCCACATACGATAATCGTTATATATCAAGTTCCAGATGATTCATATACAGGAATGCATCCTTGCTATATATCCCGTAATTAGTTTCGTATGATGTGAGCACATATTGATTGATTGATTCAGACCATCCATGAAATATAAACTGAATATTTACTTTTGCTAGGCCTGACACCTTTTATTAAAGCATGTAATAAACAACAGGTAATTATTGTGTACAGCAATTAGTGGTTCATATTAGTTGCAAAATTCCCAGAGAAAATTATCTACGGCGGCTTTGAAGAACCCGACACGGAACATTCATTCATTACTGATTTGCAAGGAATGACAGATCAGCTTTGAGCAATATGGATTATTGCATGATTGTTACTTCCTGAACAATGTCATTATATCCCATCCTTATTCCATCCTTTGTTAGGTTGCATGTGGTAGTAGTAGAAATGTCATTCGATATACTCGGGTCCATTATTCTACTTCATGCTCTCAGAGGGTGGGGCGGGCAAGGGTTCTCGTCCCCCCCTCCTTGGAAAATTAACCCAGAATTTTGCTTTGGAAATTGACCAGAATGGGCAAAGAAGCAAGTCTTTTCTGCATCGAACGCTGTTGGGTGCAGTACTAGCTTTACTAGTTCAGTGAGTATTTTTTTTGCATTTAACACTTTCCATCGTATTTTGCACAAACAGGGAAGTGCCGAGTCATTATCCAGTGTCAAGAGTCAGGTCAACGAAGCTGTTCTTAAACCGATCTACGAAGAACTCAGAAGGCTAGCGGAAGCAGTTACTCTTGCCAAGGGATTGGTAAGTACTGTAACATTAACTTTGGACGATGAACAATACTTTTCCGTGTACTCTTTCCTCGGCTATCTGTAAATATTTGATGGAGATTTCATTAGTTTGCTTTTCTGAACCCTTCTTAATTTTTTGGTATCTATTCTATCTAACTTTATCCAAATTCATCCATCCTGTCTAAATTCATCCACTCTGTCTAAATTCAAAGTGATGGAGTTAATTAAACTCAATAATATTACATAGCGCCCTCTAAAATCCCCTATTCCCAAATTTTGATTTGAGAAATAAATTCTTCAATAGTGCCCTCAAGTTTTGGGCTTACAAATGTGCACAGAATGGGCTTTGCAATACGAGTATAGTGCCCTCTCTAAGATATGAATTTGAAAGCTAGCACGACAACCATTCTCTTGTATACGTCATAGTTTGCCCATTCCATCGCAGGTCCTATTTAAGGCTTCCACGTAGCATATATCATAGGTACGGTTATTAAAATTGAATGTTTTATCCTCTCTAGGATAAAATAAAATAATGTAAGCAAAGTGTATCAAAAATACATGCAAAGTTACATAAGTGTGATGGATGGATGTATGTGAAGCAGGATTTTTTTATTAACAGTTTCAAATTCTGCTCCTAGATACATAGCAATGAAACATCTTAGAGCTTCCCTGCTTGCCTGCACAGTCTTGAGCTCATTATCAAGATTTTGTCAAGGAGCGAAATAATGACAGCGAATGAAGGATCGAGGAATTGTGGGAGGTTGACTTCTCCCACAGTTATTCAACGTATTTGGGTGGAGGAGAAATAACCAAGGAAAGGGGAGAAATTACGACCAATTCTCAGAAAACTTCCCGCACGAAGGAATTATGCAAGAAACCGATGAAATTGACAGACAAGCTGATATGCAATAATGAAATATCAACTCTTTACTTAAACATATTTTCCTTGCAAATCAATCGCTAATTTTGCAACATCCAAGTTTCTGTTAAACACATTAATGTCACTCTCCACTGTGCTTCCTTCAGTAGATGGATGAGACCATTGATGTAAATAGCTCCCTGCTTTATCCCTGCAAGACTAAGATCAAACTTGTAAAGTTACAGGCATTTTATGGATTACGTCTGTTAATTAATTTGCTAATCCTGTAGTTTTTCGCAGTTTCTCTCGCATGAAGAGTGATCTTTTATTTACATAATGGTCGAAGGTGTTAGTGTATGTCATACTTTCTCTAAAAAAGAACAGTTTAAACATAGGAAAAAGTTTTTGGTAGGAACTAATATATCGTTCGTAGAAAAAATGCTACTTTCGTTCTCGAAAATCATACTTTTTAGAATAAAAGGGGTTTGAATATTAATTACAATTAGCAAATGACATTGAACATGATTAGGTAATTTAAAAAGGCAAATATAAAATAAACCACCCTATCTTTAAATTTTGTCTTGCTGCATCCTGGCATTTCCTTGTATTCTAGAAACTTTACTGAAAGATAATCTGTATGTATTTGCTGCCGAGGTCGTTCTGAATGACAGTTATCTCCTGCGAGAAAAGACCGGAGGACGTAGAAACGCTTCGTCCAACAGTCGACGATCGCTGACTGTATGGCTGCAATGAGCATACATACTTGACCATGTCTTGTAAAGTGATCGCATTCCCTTGTTTCAGTAACTAGTATACTACAGTATGAGTAACTAGTTTACTATAAACTATCTAGGCTACTGCAATTATCTAGGCTGCTGCAATTAAGTAACGAGTATACTGCAAGTAACTAATATACTAACAGCAAGTAACTAGCATACTGCAAAAATTAGCCTACTGCAAGTATCTAGTCTACTGCAAAAAAAATAGTATACTGCAAGTAACAAAACATACTAGCTGTAAGTAACTAGGCTACCGCAAGTAACTAGCCTACTTTAAAGTATCTAGCCTACATCTAGTATACTACAAGTAACTATTTAATGCATTGAAGACAATAGAGTTTTCCCCACTAAGCTGATTACCCCTCATATCTAGGGTTGAAATTACATCACACTATCCCTCTCCCTCTCCACTAACCCTTCATAACTGGGACTGAAGTTTATTTTTTAATCTAATATTAAACCAGCTTTCATAACTGTGAGGCTGGGATATTTCCCACTAACCTAAACCCTGCATAACTGGGTTAGGGTTATCGTCTTCACAACTGGGGTTAGGGTTATATCATGCTAACCCTAACCCGGTCTCTTCGTAGCTATTTCCTTCTTACCCAATCCTTCATATTAATGTATGGGGTTGGGGTTATTTCCCCCCACTAACCTACCCCCTTCAAAAATAGGGTTGAAGTTAAGCCCTCAGCTCTTCCTATTCAGGGCTGTGGTTAGTTCTTGAGTTGATTTTCGTAACTAGAGTTCGGTTTTATTTCCCCGCTAGCCGTAACCATTTGTAACTGTAGGTCTGGGGATATTTCTTGCTATGGATCATATCTATAGTAGAGTTTGGTTACGACCTGCTAACATATAGCCAGACAAGACTACGATTTGCATTTATATATCGCGCTATGATACCCCCCCCCCCCGTCTCTTAATTAATAATCCCTAGCTTAAGCTTAAGATGCCATGAACCTCCTTTATCGAAATGGTTTCTTAAAGGAAAAGTTAATAATCCAATAATCGAAGGACATTGCACTAGCCAGCTCATTCATACTTTGAGCTCATACAGTTAATGAAGATGAAGTTAATGAAGATATATA